>APFE030864637.1:3393-24191 GCA_000404065.3 Pinus taeda | reverse complement strand
CAAAACAGTGTTTTTTTGACCAAAAAAGTCAATTTTGGCAAAGTTAGCTCTCACATCCGCGCCCCCTGGCTCTCACATTCGCGCACCTTTGCAGCAACTTTTGAGTGGGTTCCACTAGTCCAAATAAGGTGCAAGATGGCTCATTGGAAATCTTGGTCTGTCTAATTTCCATCCCAAGTGGAATTTCTGAATTTGGAGTTGTTTTGCCCCCTCAAAAACCATTTCTGCCAAGGTCACTTTCTGCAACTCAAAAAGTGGGCAGAAAGTCATTTTTTTGATGTATTTTGAGCTTTTGGAGGCTCAAATCTCAAAATCAAGCTTCTCCCAAGTATTGGTAATTTTTCTCTTTGCATGCCCTTTCCAAAAATGCAAAGTTTTCAAAATTCCGAGCAGTCCTTCAAAACATCCGCGCTGGGGACGCGGACATGACACGGGAAAAACCTGTAAATGGCACAAAAAATTCACAAATGACAAAATTTTCTCCAAATTTCTTGAAATTTGGGCTGGGAGTCCCCAATCAAGTACCATGCTTAGCAAAAGATTCTTTGGCCAAAATTTGGAGTGGATCGGGCGTTTTCCTTCGTTTTTGTGTTTTGGCCAATCGTCCTTGGAGCACCTTCGTTCTCGCCGGTCTTTTTGACATTTCTTTAAAACCATGACACCTGTACAAAAAGTGAAGGAGGTTTTTCTTCTTTGGCATGGTTTGGACAAAAACCTCGCTCAGTTTTCCAAAATTCATCTCTGACTGCTCTGAAACATCATTTGAGTGAAACTTGCCCTGATGTGTGAAACAAGGAATTTGGTCGAAATGAAGCGAAATGAAGGGGATAGGGGGCTTCTAAATTCTTGGGGAAATTTTTGGGAGTGGGAGGGATGTTAGGAAGCAGGGGAAAGTGGAATATCAGAGATTGAGTGAGGGGAAGGGGTCCAAAAGGGCAAATCACAGGCCAAACCTAGAAAATTGCCAGGTTGTAGCTAGAAACTAGGGTTTGTGCAAAAAATGAGGATTTTGGGGAATCTGAGTGTTGGGAAGTGTATGATATGGTACTTTAAGGATAGGGGAAGGTGTATGAACATCAGGAAAGAAGTTTTGCCATTGATTTTACCATCCAAGAGAAATTGGCTTCAAAACCCTAGGAGAGGGAAATGAACTTGCCAAGGCACAACTGAAGCATGAACAAGATGTAAAATGACTCATTAGACACTGACATGATAATGACCACCCTATGAATGATGATAGGCTCAGCTGAATGATGACATAGACTAACATTTGGGCAACTTTAGAAGGAGTTAAAGCAAACCCTAGACCTAATGCCTAGTGACCAAATTTTGCTTGAAGACTCACTGAAATGACAAAATTTGACCTTGACACTTCAAAATCACTATGTAAGAGCACATTTGATCACTGGAGGAAGGCTTTGAAGACTGACACTAACAGAATCCTAAACCTCTACCCAAGCTTGATAAAGCTAAGGGGCCGGTGACCCTTGGCTGATCAACCTTTATAGATGAAATCCTTAAGAAAGAAGAATCTCAGCCTTCAGTAGGGCCTAGAAAAGTCACTTCTAGACAATCTATTGGCTCACTTCAGGCCACAGGATCACCATCTGTAGCCTTTTCCGAGGTGCATAGTCATAGCGAAGAGCACGATTTTCAAGAAATTGAGAATTCTAGCCCAAAATCATTGCAAGAAGGGAACCTTAGCAACCTTTGTGAAGGGGGAGGAGAAACTGGGGAAATGGAAGAACCAAGATCTCCTCTTGGGATAATTCCGCCATTAAGTAGCCCAGATAAGGGAAGTGCTTCAAAAATCATCCATAACGAAGTTGAAGAACCTCAAGAGCCAAAATATCCCTAGACATTAGGAAGTCTCATCATCCCAGATAAAGGAAGTGTTGTTAAGGCCATTCCTGTTAAAGACAATCCCCCTCATCAGCCTAGGAATACCCTCCTAGACATCCCAAAAGATTACTGGCACATATTTGACCAAATGGCCCAAAACCATCCAAACACCCAAACTTCTACACTGCAATATCCCATTGTGGACACTGCAACTAATGCTCCTATGAAAGAAAATCCTCTCCAGCATATCCCTACATTTCATGGCCTTACATTAGAAGACCCCGATGCATTCTTATTTGAATATGATGTGTTGTGTAGAGGTTATGACTATACCACCGACCACTAAAAACTAAAATGAAATCACCTCAAGGATGGAGACCAATACCATGTAGACTATTTGGAAAATAGTTTGAAGTTTAGGACTTGGAAGAGAGTAATCGAGTTGCAAATGACTTATTTTGTATTTGGAGTCCCCGATATTTAATAATAAACATGAATAAATTTACGTTAATTATATGTAAAGCACTAACCATCTAGTAAGAGGTGAGGATGGTAACATTGTTCAATTAAAAACCATTGTGAGATGATAGTGATTCACAACGATCGCATCTCTGAGCTAGGTATTGCAGTTGCAGAGGAGCCACATCCACTGCCATGAGTGCACCTAGGGGTGAGGAGCCTTCTCCCACACTGTCGATCTCATCAGAGGAGGCATTTTGAAGGTTGCTAATGTAGAAAGGGAAGAAAAATTTGAACCCAGAAGTCCTGAAATTTATAAAAAAAATGGAGGAAATTCTTGAGATCGCCCTGCTAGAAGATCAATAGATAAAAATCGCCCTAGCCCTGGCTGACAGAGGGTTGGTAGGATAATTTATGGGATGCTGGTCCTCTACAAAAACAACAGATGACTAGATCCAATGCAACTGGAGACCCCAACTAAAAAAAATGTGATATGTTATGTTGTTGGAAGCGGGTATTCCATTTTCAAGTTCACCTCCAAAGAAGATCAAGGTCTGGTATTCAGAAATGGTCTGTATTTCATGGAAAATCAGGGTCTGTATCTTAATAAATGGACCCCTGACTTTGATCCTTCGGTCGATGTCCCTAAAGAGGTCCCAGTCTAGGTCCGGCTCCCCAATCTTCGAATCCTTTGCTGGAGCTATCTCACCTTGCAGAAGATTGGAAATAGTCTAGGTCGTTCCATTGACAAAGCAAATAACAAGGGCCAATATACCTATGCGAGAATCTATGTGGAAGTCGATCTTGAATCTGGACTGCCCGAAGTGGTAAAACCTATATTTGGAGAATGGCATCACTATCAAAAATTGGATTACGAGCAATTTCCTTTGAAATGCAAAACATGTCATGAACATGGACACTTCCTTCCAACGAAATTGCCCAAAAGATCCAACAGGGGACAAGGTGGATGAAGAAGGATGGAAAGAGATCAAAAATGGCAAGGCAATCCCAAAACCAACTGAGAAGAAAAATTCAGGGCCATTGATGAAGCCCCAACTTAATCCAAAGGCCAAAGAAGTTCCAAAAGAAGGTTCTTCCTCTGGGGAAAAGGCAAATGCCATTGAGATCCAAGAGGAACTAGAAGACTTGTCGAAGAAAGTGAAATAAGTTGAGGCAAAAGAAAATATTCCTCCATCAGAGGATGATCAAGGGGAAAAAGAAGAAAATGAGGAGCACATCAGTCGTGGCTTTGATTCTCAGGGAGAATCAGAAGATGGAGACTCCAAATCAGACAGCTAGCAAGTCACTCTTATCAAGTCGGCCAGGGGTCGAAAGTCCAAGAAGAAACAGAGAGAGGAAGAAACTTATCTGGATGTACTCCAAGTCTTTCAGAAAACTCTCAAAGGAATGATGAATACTAGATCCAGGCACAAGCATGGTCAGGCTCTAAAAGGAGCCACAACCTCCCAAGCCAGTAAATAATGAAGTACGTCTCGTGGAATTGTAGAGGGTTAGGTAGCAGGTTGAAAGAAGAAGCTCTGAAAGACATTATGAGGATGTACTTTCCTAAAATCCTTCTCATCGAGGAGACAAAGCTGGAGGACCTTCCACTCCTCCAAGCAAGAAACACATTCTGGCATAAAGGCCAAGGGAGAGCTGTCAGTGCTAGAGGCACCTCTGGAGGGATTGCCTCCTTCTAGGAGAACTCCAAATATGATCTGATTTATGAAGAATGTTTCCTCCACTAGCTATTCACTAAGCTCACCCATAAAGAATCTGGCCATCAAGTAAGTATGTTCAATCTATATGTTCCGGTCTTACTAGCTAAGAAAAAAATTGTTGGGACTCACTCCAGTCCTATCTTTTCTTGTACAATCTAGAAAATATTATTATTGCAGGTCATCTGAATGTCAAGCTAGCTGTAGAAGAGAAAAAGGGGGGCTCACCATTCAAGGACGTAGCTAGAGAATGGGTTGAAGATCTCATGTTAGGTTGGGATCTGGAGGATATCAAGCCCACATCGGGGAAATTCACCTAGTTCAACAAAAGGATAGGCCCCAGCCACATTGTTGCTTCTTTGGACAGATTTCTTGTCCAAACATCCTTCTTGACATGTGGTCTAATGGCCACCTCTAAAATCTTGCCGAACTACACCTCTGATCATAAACCCATTCTGCTTTAGCTCTCCCTAGATGGAAATCTTGGCCCCATTCCCTTTAGATTCAGTCCTTTGTGGATACATCAAGAAGGTTTCCAGGAGGTGGTCTCCGAGTCCTGGAACCAACAAGTTCAAGGATCCCCTTTCTTTGTGTGGGAAGAAAAATTGAGGGGACTTAAAAGAGAGCTCAAGGAGTGGGCTAAAAGGTTGAAAACGCCCACCGCCAAAAGAAAGGAGACACATGAAAACTTAGCAGTCCAACAATTAACAATGGAGAAATCTGAAGTAACTCAAATCCTTCTTCAAAAAGAAGTAGAGCTGCAAAAATATTTCCATGGAACAAGTAGGGATGAAGAAGAGTTCTGGAGACAGAAGTCCAGAAATCTTTGGTTACATGTCGGAGACAAAAACAGAAGCTACTTCCATAAGAAAGTTGAGGCACACAAGCACTTCAAAAAAATCAATGGCATTCACTATCAAAACATCGTGGTTAATGATTTTGAAGGCATAAAGAGAGAAGCCCACTCCTTCAAAGATCTTTACTTGGCCCCAGAAGACCCTCCTATCGATTATCAAGTCTACGTGATTGATCTAATTCCTCATTGTGTTCAAGATTCTGATAATATTATGCTGACTGCTCTGATTAGTATGAATGAACTTAAAATAGCTTTGGATTGCATGGAACTGGATAAAGCTCCTAGCCCTGATGGGTTCATAACAAGGTTCTACTTGACTTGTTGGGCTACAATTAAAAAAGATCTTCTAAGAATGGTCGGGAAATCTCAGACATGTACCAAGATCGGAGGCAGTACCAACTTGGCCTTCCTTGCCTTGATTCTAAAAGATAAAGGCGCCACCGACTTCAGTAGATTCTAGCCCATATCTCTGTGTAATACAAGTTATAAGTTGGTTACCAAATAATAGCCAACCATCTTAAGAAAATTTTGCCAGTCATCATCCCTAAAAACCAAGGAGGATTCACTAGAGGGAGAAAGATTCTTGACAATATTGTGCTGGTGCAAGAAGCAATTCACTCAATTTGTCATTGAAAAGTGAAAGGTATGGTGATTAAGCTAGAATTGGCAAATGCCTTTGATAGGGTGAGACATGAATTGCTATTTTCTGTGATGGAGAAATTTGGCTTCTCAAAAGCTCTCATAAATTGGGTGAAAGCCTACATAGCCTCCCCTTGGATAACACCATTGGTTAATGGTCAATCAACAAAATTCTTCCAAGCCTCGAGGGAGCTAAGACAAGATTACCCATTGTCCTCGCTTCTTTACACCATTCAAGCTTCAGTGCTGAGCTTCCAACTAGGCTACTCTCAACAGATCCAAAAACTGCCAGGCCTTAGGATGGTTCACAATGTTAAAGACATAAATCATGCCTAGTTTGCTAATGATACATTATTGCTTGGAGGAGCTAGCATAAATTGTGCAAGGTCCTCCAAGGAGGAGCTAGACATTTATAGGGAAGTTTCAGGTAGCAAGATCAACTATAAAAAAAGCACGATATATGGCTAGAATTACTCGATCAAGGAATTGATAGACATAGCAAGGCTGTTAGAAATGGAAGGAATCCTGACCTGGGAGTCATTTAAGTATCTTGAGATCCCAATCTTCAAATCAAATCCTAAAGTAGCTCACTAGATGCCCCTGCTAGACAAGCTAAAACTGAGAATACAAGCTTGGGGAGCCTCATGGTTGAATAATGTTGGGAAGGTAACTCTAATGAAATATGTTCTCATAAGTCTACCTTTATATTAGAATTCCATTCTACTTGCCCCTAAATCCTTTATTAGTAAAGTGGATGGTCTTTTGAGAAGATTTCTGTGGGAGGGGGGGGGGAATAATGAAAGAAGTCCAATTTAGTAAATTGGGACACTCTTAAGAAGCCATTCTTGGAAGGAGGTCTCCAAATGTGTGATATGGCAGCCCAAAATCTTGCTTTGGGATCCAAGTTCCTTTGGAACATTGTTTATGGGAATCTTAGTTCGAGCAAGAGAGTTCTGTGGAAAAAATATTTTCATGGGTAGCGCTTGAGGTGTTTGGACCAACCTCCAAGAATAACCAAAGGATCATTGATATTCAAACTCTGTCTCACAGCTATGGAGCATTTCAGTCACAAGCTATACTGGATCCCAGGTAATGGGAAAAAAATAAGAATTTGGGAAGATTCGATCCTTAGAGATCAACCCTTGAATCAGATGGAAGAACTTGTAAATATCAGACTTTGGCTTCAAGCCAACAATTTGAAAACCCTTTAGGACATCTCCAATTGGACTGATGATGCAGGAAGTCTTTGGGATGGTTGGAATCTGGGGGAGGTCCCTCAATGGTTCGATGCTGAAGCCACTTTATTGCTAGATTTGCACCAAGGAAAATCTCCTTTAAAGGCCTCTTCTAAGGAAAAAAGAGTGTGGGGCTCACTTTCAGGCTCATACTCAGTAGAAGAAGGTTACAAAAGCATAACGATTGTCCCAAACATTCCCCAACCAACTCAATGGATATTTGTTTGGTATTTTCCTTCTCCTCCCAAAATTGACTTCTTTTGTCGGACATTGGCGCATAAAGGTATCCTCACTAGAGATAACCTAAGAAGGCATGGAATGGAACGACCCTCCAGATGCCCTCTCTATGTTTCAGATCAAGAAATGGCTAATCATCTATTGTTAATGTGCTCCTTTGCTCAAGAAGTTTGGAGGGGTTTCCTCATGTTAGGACCTGACAAAAGAGAGCTTCCCGGAAATATTCCAGACCTGCTAAGAAACTTGGCCAAGTTATCCCCATTCTATCTCTCCAAAAAAATCCTTCTCAAGGCTAGCTAGATGTGGATTCCCAAATTCACATGCTAGAAACTGTGGTTGGGGAGGAACAACAAAATTTTCAAGGAGGAGAGTTGTAATCCTGTCAGAATTATCACTAAAATCAAAACTCGGTTCAGTGAGGCCTTAGAAGCCAAACCTGCCATAAGAAATGGTATGATTCTGGACAGCGAGGAAGATCAATGGCTAAAAAAGCTAGTTCCAAAACATCAAGATAGACCCCATCCCTCCTACAAAAGTGTTTTGTCATTGGGAAAGTCGTATGAAAGAACAGGAATTCATTAAATGGAGATCAACTCTGGATGATCACTGCCTTTTCTTTGATGGGGCCTCTAAAGGTAAGCCAGGAGTGGTGGGTGGTGGTGGAGTTATCTTGAGTCCTGGAGGCTCAACTGAGCTACATTTTGCATGGGGTCTAGGCCATGAAACAAACAACAGAGTGAAGGCTCTTGCTCTGTGGCAGGGTCTAAATCTAGCTATCAAGAGGAATTTCCTATCAATCTCAGTCTTTGGAGAATCTAGACTAATTATCCAGGCTATGAACTCTCAAAAAAACCCTTCTCAGGTACAATTAGCCTCCACACTAAAAAAAATCAGGCTAGTATTTCCCAAGTTTCACAAAATGTCCTTCTTTCATATTCTGAGGAAGTTAAACTGACAAGCGGACTTGAAAGCCAATCTAGGCTCTCTCTGGAGCAGGAGATCACTGTTAATAAATGATATTGAATTGAACTGCAATATTCCATAATTCTGGAGATGACTGGGCCTCTGTTCCTCTGAGAAATCCTCTAGCTCAGATGACTCTCCATTACCCAGAGCTTCGGGACCAGACCAAAATGTGTTGGCAGCTTTTACGAGACTCGAACTCATCTACAAGGAAAAAATCAAAACGCAACCCCATCATTTTCACTCTCTTCTCTCTATTGGAATTCATTGTTGCGTCATTCTGCAATCAATTGGGTAGGTTCTAAGGGGTTCATGAAGGCTACATCAAGGCTATTTTAGATAGAATAAAGGCCTCTGCTACAATTTATGATGAAACGACAAGTAATGCCGGCAATGTTGACACCTCACTTGGCAAACTTCAGCACAAAGTAAGAATCCACCAGTCAAACCAAAAGAAAACAAAAAATGAGCTATTGGAAGACTTCGCAATGAAAGTTCAGTGTGATGGGTCTCCTCTCTACAAGCTACAAAGCAGAGCTAAGACACGGCAAGCAAGCACAGTGGAAAATCAAGGCACTACTCTAAAACCAGATCAAGTGCATATTCAAGCCATTATCTGCAAATACACTGTAATCCCACCAGCGTACCTATCATAAGCTAAATGTACTCTCATCGCCTCCTATCAAAATGAAAGTAGAATCTGTAACAAGGAAACACAGAGTAGCCCTGTTAAAGCCCTTGACAGCTGTTTTGTCGAATCTTAAATAAAATCTAACCGTTATTGTCAAAAAAAGAAAGGAGGTGATGACTTCCATACACATTTATTTAGGGTCATCTTCCCACACAACCTCATAGTAGAGATAGGACAACTTTCTTTAATATTTATATTGTAAGAGGTGAGGACTTCTATACACCATTATTTAGGGGCATCTTCCCGCACAACCTCACATCAGAGATAAGAAACTTTTCTCTAATATTTATATCATGTCAACATATCAATGCAAACTTCATTAAGCTTTCTTTAAATAATTATTGGCTATCAACCAACCCTCTCATACACTTTTTATTGGCCTAGATCCATCTTAACTCTTAATCTATCAAACGCCCTTGGATCCCTCTCAAAGCTTGATATATCGAGAGTTAATATGGGTCTAGGTTGTTTTAATAACTAATAATTAATAGTTATTATTATTATTTTTTTTTTTTCACTTTTTCATTTTTTATGTATCAAAATGTTTTAGTTAATAATTATATACATAATTTTATTGAGTCAAAATGCGTAGATAACATAAAATAGCATAACATAACAAGACATTACAACATCTCTTCCATAATGGGATGGAGAGTGTCTATTGGCTCAAAAACATAATGGTATTATAACAAAGCTTACTTACAAGTCAATAATATCCATGGTAAAGTGGGGGTGAATATCCATCGCAGTGCATTATATTAGAGATCATTTTTTGGGATTCAAGTTAAGTAAGTCATTCATCTATGACCATTTCCATGAGAGGACTTCCTTGGAGATCGCCCATCCCACATAAACTCTAGCTCAAGCGCGCTTAAGTGCGGAGTTTTCCCCACCATCAAGCCCACTTAGCTTGCTACCCCATTTGCTTTTAGATTTAATTAAAAAAATTTATAAAATTAAATTCAAATTAAATATTCATAGATCATTTTGATTGTGAAATGAAAGATGAATTTTTGGCATGTAGTATTGATGAGCCATGCTATTGGTCCATGCCATTGTAACAAAATCTATTAAGTCAATAACATCTACGGTAAAGTGGGCATGAACATCTATGGTTAAAAATATTGTTATATTGTAAGTTTATTGTAAGTATTAAAGTTTTTATCTACTTATTAATTAAATTTAAATATGGTTACAAAATCATTATTTTAATTTATAAAGTAAAATGGATCTTAACTTATAGCTTGTTAGATAACTCTCCAAATTGAATTTTATTATTTTTATTACTTTTAACCTTTTATGGACACTGCAAGGGACTCTATATTACTTTTAACCTTTTATTAGTACTTAATTGATCTAACATTTATTTTTTTATAAATCCTTACCTCTCGTAAATTGTCCACACATTAACTACTCTGAGAGTCATTATACAAATAGTATAAGTTAGATTTGTAGATATAATGTAAGTATGTAAACAATTTTAAATCTCTACCCAATTAAAAAATAAAAATAAATATAAGTGATATGGGGGAGGAGTGTAAACATTTAAATGTTGTCTCAAATAATAATTAAAATTTAAAGTAATAAACAAAAATTTAAAAGTAATATATACCTAGTATATAGGATGCATGTAAACATTTAATTGTTTGATCAATTAATAATAAAAACTTAAAGTAATAAAAATAATTATCATAACAGCTTTCGGAAGAAATCACATAAGAGAGATTTTTGTCTATGTGTTTCGAACGAGCGAGTGTGGTTCATCTTCAATGCAAGATGAGGAATCTGATCTAGGCATTTAGATAAATAGATGTAGAGAGCTACTAACTAGTCATTGGGGATAACAACTAGTTTGATTGAGGGTAAGAAATAGAAAAGGTTAAAACGATTATTATTATTATTATTTTGATAAATTAATGACTTAAAAAGTTAAAATTTAGAAAAAAATAACTCTTTATAACTAAATTAATGAGTATATCTTAAAATAATTTTAAGAGTCATAAATTGGGTACTATCAATAAATGATATTCTAAAAGGAATTAATATTTCAATCTTATTCAAATAATTATTAATTAATATCCCATAGTCAACCTTATAAAACTATATAATATAATCATATTCAATAGACAAAAAATAGAAAGGGATTTTACCTACAAGGTTAAGGGAAACTAATTAAGGAGAATAAATTACCATATAAAAAAGAGGTTATATATACATATGATAAACACCTTATATAACCTCATTAATGAATATAATATTATATTAATTAACCTCATTAATAATAAAAATTACAAAACTATTCAAGATTATTCATAAAAAAAGAAAAATTAATCTATAAGAAAAAAAAAGGAAGAAACGCACGAATCCAGGTTTTGCTATACTCCAGCCATCATCTCTATTTAAATTAATAGGTCTCTTTTTTATATCTAAGGCTTCCCTGAATTTACCATGATGAAAATGGCCAATCCTCGCAATAACCTTAGCTTCTTCGATGCAAATGCGATGATTTGTTTTTCTGCATGCTTTGCCAAAGTAGAGGAGTGAGCTCTTCAGTGCCTATTGTCGGGAGCATTTTCAAAAATCCTTTGGTTAATGGACTCGCTGGTCTCACCATTATAAGGAGTTCCACAAGAACAGGTAATAATGTAAACAACCTTTCAATCCCTGGGATTAATCGGGTCTTTAACATAATGAAGAGAAAGGGGTCTAAAGGAAGAATGAATCTTATGCTTCCTTAAGATCCTCGCAATTCTATCTGTGGTCCCTTCAATAAAAGGCACTTGAACACCAGAAGATCAATCCTTGGGGTCAATTTTATTCTTAGGGCCTTTTTCAACATTTTGAAAAGCCTTAAGACCTTGAGACCTACTATAGCCATTCTTATTAAAAACTTTTAGGAGGTGGGATTTCTCATCTTCAAGGTGATTTTCATCAGAAACTCGCATCACCCGAGTGGCTAAGGTGTTGAGAATGCCTATCTTTTGAGCATAAAAATGATGGGAACTAGCATGGAGATATTGCTGTGTGTGAGTTTTCTTCCGAAAAACCTGATGGGAAAAAGAGTCATCATCCTTCTTAGAGATAAGAACATTAAGAAAAGGGAGGCTATTATCAAATTTGAATTCCATGGTGAACTTTATATGGTTAGATTGACTATTAAGCTAATGGAAAAACAACTCCAACTTCTCTTTACCATGAGACCAAATGACACAAGTGTCATCTACAAACCTTTTACAAAGTTTGGGTTGGTAGAGGGCCGAAGACAGGGCTTTGGATTCAAAATGCTCCATGAAGAGATTGGCCACAATGAGGGATAGGGGAGAACCCATAGCCACTCCGCAGGTCTGCTCGAAGAATTCACCCTTGAAACTAAAGAAAGTGGAGGTGAGACAAATCTTAACTAAAAAGGCAGTATCGAGATCAGTGATACCTTAGATAACATCAATGGCCTCATTAATGCGAATATTAGTGAATAAGGAGACCACATTGAAACTCACTAACTGATCGTGAGGGTAAAATCTAAAATCCTTTAACTCGTTAACGAATGAAGATGAATCTTTAACAAAAGATTATGTGTGTCCAACGAGGGGTTTGAGCTTATTAACAAGAAATTTCACTAAAAGATAGGTGGGCCCAACAATAGTATTGACAATGCGGTGAAGAGGGACCGCTTGTTTATGGATCTTGGGGAGACCATGGATCCTGGGGGTAAGAGGGTTGCGTTTAATAAGCTTCTTGCTAAGGGAGCTAATTGAACTACTCGATTTTATGGCTAGAGCAACACCCTTAGAAATAATTTTTAGGGGTTTCTTCACAAGATTTCTGTAGCATCCACTATTACAAAGGTGATCTAACATCTTCTTCCGGTAATGCTTCTTGTTAAGAATGACAACTGCACCCCTTTTATCACTGTTTAGAACAACGATGTCCTTGTTATTGTTCAAAGATTTGAGAGCTTCAAACTCCTGCTTGCTCAAGTTGCTCCTAGCGGGCTTAACTTTTCTAAGGATTACCGCACAATCCTGCATAATAATATTTTCAGTGGAATTGGATAAATCTCGAATCCCGAATTCAATGTCATAAATAATACTATTCACACGAATTTTTCGAGGAGCCAAAGCAAAGTTAAGACCCTTTTATAAAAGATCAAAAACATGGGAATCAAAAGAGAAACTTGAAGGATTAACAACCTTATTGCGAGAATAAGAAATGTTTTTAATGCCAATACTATTATCTAAGAAAAAAGATAAATATTATTAGGTTCCAAGTTAATATAACGGTGTTTATTATGGTTATTAATAAGTTCAAATTCATTATTATTATTATTATTATTATTATTACTATAATTATCAAATTCATTCATATTCATTTTCTTATTATTATTATTATATTGATTGTTATTATTAATTACATTGTTATTATTAATATTTTTTATAACTATTATTATTATTAGATTTATTATTAAGACATAAGTCAAAAGAATTAACTAAGAAGGAAGGTTGAAGAGCAACACCTTCACTCTCCAGCAACTAGGACCTACAACTTCAGCCTCTTTTTGGCTGGAGAAACCATAACTTATTCACACATGTGAAAGAGATAAAGCCCAAAAACAATAGATTTCATCATCCCAACTTCTCCTTGGAACTTCACTCTTCTTCTCCTAGTTTCTCACCTTCAAATCAAACTCTTTCTCTTGAAGATCAAACTTGTTGAGTGTGTGTCATCAAATGAAGTCGAATTCCACTTTATATAACCCTCCAAAGGGGTTGACTTCCCTCATTTAAGCCGACTTGAGGATCCTAGGGCTGGCTTGTACTCTTGGAGATTAAAAAAATTTCTAGACTAAAAAATAATTCATTTTACAATTACAAATTTCCCGAAACGGTCTTATAAACATGATGTTGACTAATTTGACTCATGACAATTAATCCTAAGTCCTAACATAGCCTAGAAGCATGAATAACATGCTTTTACCAAAAATACCATCAATAATGAGCATGGAACCCATGCTTTAATAATAATAATAATAATTTTCTTTTCTTTTTCTTGTTTTTTTAATAAGATACATATTGAAATGAGTACACTAACAATTATGAAGATATAAACTAGTTACATTTCTCAACTCTCCCTCTTCACTAGGGAGGCATTCATAATATTAAATCTAGTACAACATCACATCTCAAACTAAAGGGTTCTCAAGAAGATTCGGTCTGATAATTCATATTGTAAGTATCATCACTATGACTAGCACTATCCTTGAGGCCTAACTAGATAAGCTCTTGTTTATTCAAGAGAATTATGCTGGGAGGATTTATGTGTGATACCACACTACCTTTTTAAGGCACATACCCCATCTGGATGTCTATAAGGTATTCCCTTTTAGGACCATTCTTATCTTGGATCTCCATACTTGAGTTAGGCTCAAAGAATATCAATCATCTTCAACTACTCTTCTCTTGGATTCATGTTCTCTCCTGAAACAATGTTAGTCCCTTTCCTTTCTTTGAAGATATATCCTTAAGGAAACCACATATGTTTATCCAATCCTTCATCATTCTTTCTTCATCACCTGAAAATAAGAATGTGCATGCCATATCCATTATCACTCCATCTCAAATAGAGGGTACATCCATATTCTTGATTTATCTTGAGAATAAATTCATTGCTCCTTATTCAAGGAGACTCCTTTGCTCCCTCTAAAATCTAGAGGAGATTCCATACTTCCTTTCAATATGAGAAATCACAAGTATTATATCTTTTCTCCATCAGAGTATTATCTACTATTCTTCCATAGTTTCAGGTATCCCTCTTTCTTTCACATCAATCTTTCTTCTTTTTGAGGTATCATGGAACAATAGCCACTATCTATTCTTGTGACAGGATCTAGGTCATCTTTCTTTCTCATCACTTTCCATCTTTCACATGATGGTATTTCATCAAAACTTTCAAAACTTATAACTAATCATGGCTTCTCCATGAAAATGATTTTCTTTGGCCTTCAGGTAATCTTCTTGCACATCTACCATTTTATTCCCAGTATGGACTCATCTTATCTTCATAGTTGCTAGGTACTAGATATTGAGCTTCCATGAACGCTTTTCACTTATTTCATGCACATAGTTGACCTTGCCTCAACTATGATCATTTATTCCTGCGACATTCCTTCCAAGTAGCCAAAATAATATGTTAACTAAATAACCAAACCAAAATGAATTAGACTTACCTAACCATGTTGACCTTATCATTTCATCCTCATCAACCATCTCCACTTGAATTTTCCTTCATGCATCAAAGTTCCCTAGATCGAACTTCATTACCAAGTTACAAATTTCATTTGAGAGATTATACTAGATGTTAATCAATATCAAATACATATTCTAGAGAAAATCCTAATCTTTTATACATTCTTCAGTAAGTCAAATTCTATTATTTTCTAGCATCATAAATACTTAAGCATATCTTTCTAACCAACTTTGTTTCACAAGATTCTCATACACATGACTATTATCCAAAGTTTACATTTAACATTCATTCCTATGCTTTTATCCAATTATCTAGCTATCTATTCATTTCATAGAAAGTTTGTATACTAACCTATTTCAATCCTTCATCCACTTTTACTAGTATATTACACATTACATAGAATGATGATCCATTAAGCAAGATGACAACTACTAACACAATGTTAGATAATATCTAGATGAGCACTTATTCAAAAAATGTCTAACACTATGTCCTAGATGATTTCTACTAAGGAACATAATGATATAAATTCAAAGCATACTATAATCATATGCTTCTATCCTATGATGCTTATGAAAAACATATTGTTAGTGTTTTTCAATCATGTCAGTCACTAGTGATCAAATATGCTTTTACATATTTATTTTTAGGGTTTCAGGTCAAATTTTTATAGTTTCAAAACGTTTTTGAATAAAAAATTTGTTCACTGGTTAGGAAGGTCAGTCTCTACTATTCCTTTTAGTCTCATTTTCATAGGATACCATCTTGGTCAAGTCAAATAATTGTTAGTAGAGTCACAACCTCATTTTGTTCTTAATTCACCTAAATAAGCCCATGTTAGGTCACCATTAGGTAACTAGGTTTAATCCTTAAAATCTGGTATTTTTACCATTATTTTCATTTTATGAGGAATAGTAGAGATCAAGTTGGTAATTAAGGTTTAAAGTCATGTTTTTTATTTCATTTTCTTAAATTAAATACCATCATAAGATCATGAAGCTGTGAAGTGTCAAGTCCAAGTTATAACTGTTATGGTTGGTCCACTACCATTTGCAAAGTTTTGAAGAAGAAGGTTTTAATTGAAAGAAGATGTGAGTCCCACTTATTTCTCCATAAATAAATAGCTTTTCAAGGGCCTAACTCATTCATTACCATTTTCAAAATATCGAGCTCTCCATCTCATCAAGCTAAAAATCTATTTCTCTCTAAAAGTGTTGTGCTTTCCCCCTGGTCACTATGTTTTCCCCTAAAAGTGTTGCACTTTGGCCTTGGTCACTACGTTTTGCCCTGAAAGTGCTGCACTTTGCCCTTGGTCATTGCGTTTTTCCCTAAAAGTGCAGCATTTTCCCTTGAGTTGCTACGCTATGCCCAGAGTAGAGTCAATTTTTCTCCAGGTGCCCGAGCTTGTCTCCAGGTGCTTCTATAGTGTGACAACATAAATTGGCTTCATTTGCAAGTAGGTGACATACTCTTAGCTCACTCTTCCTCTGGTGATTTAATTTTTGGTGTGAATCTTCCTTCAAATATTGAATTTGTTTTAAAAAATTGAAACCCTAATTTCCTTGCACCCTATCCATTACCTTAACATTTTATAACATTCCTCTAAATCCCTACATACTATTTCATTTCCATGCCCAAGAATTCCTCTTAAAAACCCTAAATCTACATTTCCATCTCACATCCCTGTAGTTAAATTGCCTAGCATATCTCCCTAAACATTTTGCCCTTTCATTACTTCCCTAAGCTCTCTAATTCCCTTCCTTACTTCCCTAAAATTTCCCCTAACCTATACCAACTCCCTAACACAATTATCCCACTCCCTTCCCCTATGGTTTCTAAACTAAAAACATGATGGAGGAAGAAAGGAATTTTATAGAAGACAAAGGAAATACCATAGATCAAGAAAAGGAAACATACAAAAATGGAGCGAGCAGACACTAGAGAGTTGTTGGCCTCACCCGTGACAATAGGTTGTTTCAAACATGTACACTGTTTTGACTTTCGTGAAATGATTCAAAGAGTAAAGCATAATCCACTTTTGACCAGGGTTTTCATCTCAAATCTCAAAGACAACCAAGTAACCATTGCATGGGTTACCTTCACCATCTCCACAGACATCATTGTTGCAGCCACAGGGATACCTAATGTGGGTGAAAAATGGTTTAAGAACATAGATATAGATACCTAGCAATATCAAACATTTCTCAAGGCACAATACAAAAATGGCGTGAAGAAAGTTTTTCCTTTTGGTCACCTTCTAGACAAATTTGCTCCCATGATGAAAATCATCATGAAATATTTCACTTTTGAGGGTAGATTTTCCAGGTTGTACACCTATCACATCAGGTTTCTTATGCATTTCACTAGAGTGAAATTGCTCAACATCCCTTACTATTTGTACAAGAACATTGAAAATATGGCTTACATTATACAAAACAAAGAATATGAATAGTAGATGCATAACCTTTTCCATCACTCTCTAATGAAGATAATTGTCCTTCATCCCCTCAATCAGTTAAATATTGTATGGGAAACCTTAATTCAGAATTATATCTTCACTAGACCATGAGCTCAACCTGTTAAACCTATTCCATCACCTTCATTAGTGCCTCAAAGGGGAGTAGGAGCATCTAGAATAAAGAGGTCAAGACATATCAGAGAGGACCTAAGCTAGTGTTTGTAGCAAATAGGCAAGTTTTTACTCCACATATTGTAGAAGGGGCCTTGCCTTCTACATCAACAGAATAGGTAAAGCAACAACAATAGTAGACAGTGGTTCAAGAGAAGGTAGATATGCATCATGAGGAGGAAACAGAGTTTGGTTTGGTGGATATTTATTCCCAATAGGAGAAAAATAACATAAAACAAGTCATAAAGGAAAAGGATGCCAAAATCAAAAAGATGGAAGACAATTTGGCAAGGGCCAAGTTTGTTATTTCTTTCCTTGAGCAAGACAATAAACAATTAAGTGAAAAATAGGTACTTTTGAATTGGAGCTATTGAAGGCCAAAAGAAAGGATACAAAAGGTAAACAAGTGGTGGAAACTGATGCTCCTAGTCATGATGATGCACAAATCACTAAGAAAAGACCAAAAATAAGTGGTCTT
Source organism: Pinus taeda (assembly GCA_000404065.3). Lineage (NCBI taxonomy): Eukaryota > Viridiplantae > Streptophyta > Pinopsida > Pinales > Pinaceae > Pinus > Pinus taeda. The sequence continues at coordinate 6,201 of APFE030864637.1, read as the reverse complement.
AAGAAAGCACTGGAAAAAGAGAAACATGAGGCATAAAAACTTACCTTTGAAGAATGAATTGTGAAAGAAGTCAATGACGAGAGGGAGCCTTGGATTGATAGTGTCAACTTACACCTTGAGAAGCTCCTACATAAGCCCAATAGGTACAACCAAATGCTAAGACATATGGCTCATTACTATTAGACAAGAAATGGGATCAACAACATAAGGGTCAAGCATTTAAAGAAGAAGCTCAACGAAACCCTAACAAGCCAAAAGGAAAAAGAGAATCTTGATTTACTTCCTAGGGCCTCCATCATGGCAGAGAATATCATATTATAGATTCACTCAACAATTTTTAGAAGATTTGGAGAAATTTTTGTCATTTTCAAAATTTTGACCTTTTCTTTTACTGTTCTAAAAAACACAGTGTAAGTTATAAACACAATGACCTAGACATTGCACTTAGTGTGGAGACCTCAAAATGGAAAATGGCTTGCATATTTGTATTCGAAATGACCTTTACATCAATTTTGACTATTGGCATTCCAAAACTTGAGCTTCTAGCAAGTATAAAAGGAAAAACTTCTTCAAGAAATCACCTTTGTGCCTCGTTTTTCAGATGGACGTTGCGCTTATAGAGTCACCTTGGGAGAACCAATTTTTGAAGGCCTTCCCATGGGTCATTTTAAAAAAATCCAAGTTGTTATGAAAACTAGATAGGAAATTCTAGTTGACTATTCTCTTAGTTCTCAAATTTCACTTTTGAAAGGATTCCAAAATCCTCCTACAAAATGGCACTATGCTTATGAGTGAATGTGTTGTGTTTATACCTATAGCAGTCTTTCTCATATTAATTTCACTATATCTTGGTTTTATGATGTAATTTTGATATTTTAAAGACTTGATGGTGTAATAATGGAATTAATTAGCATGATAGGTTGCTTTTTTGTGCTTAATTAGGCCTCATAAAAGAAGCAAAACACAAATCAAAGTCTAAGAGAAGATTTTGTGTTTGACCTTCTCACTCTCTCTTGTTGGTTGAGAGATTTCTGGAAATTGTTCCACCACTTAAGGATTCAATGCCTAAAGGTGGGGAAATGGTTGGTTTGAGTCTATATGTATCATTTCTCATTCAGAGAGAAGGGTTGGACTTCATAGGAGAGGACTTGTATTTCTATGCTTTCATACAGTTAATAAATGAGCAGTTGCAACTAATTTTTAGGAATACTTGTTCACAGAGTTTGTGGTGTTGTTTCCCTTCTATGTCAATTCCTTATTAATGAATTCATCTCTCTTAACATGCTTTTCTTTCTTCATGTGATTTTCCTTACAGTCATATAGGCATAATTATTTAGATTCAGATCTTTGTTTATGTCAAAAATCATTGTAGGAATTTACAGGGTAAGTCAGCTTAAGAAATCCCTTTATGGTCTCAAGAAAGCCCCTCGCCTTGCTATGCTAAAATGGATAGCTTTCTTTTAGAAACTGCCTTTTATAGGTGTCATTCTCACAACACTGTCTACACCAAGAAAGTGGGGAATTCTATTATCATTCTTGTCCTTTACTGTGATGATCTTATCCTTACTCGTAGTGATCCCAACCTTATAAACCATGTGAAGTCCAACATTAAGAAGAAGTTTGAAATGACAAACTTAAGACACTTGCATTATTTTCTTAGTCTTCAAGTCTTGTAATCCAAGGAAGGTATTTTCCTTTCCGAGTCTAAGAATGCCTGTGATCCTCTATGCCATTTTCACATGGAAGACTGTAAGCCAATCCCTTCTCCCTTTTAGTCTAGAGCCAAACTTTCATTCATTTGTGCTTCTGCTGAAGTTGATGCTACCTTATACCATCAACTTGTGGGAAAAGTTTTGTATCTGACCCATACTTGTCCTGACCTTTCCTTTGTTGTTGGCCTTATTGCTCAGTTTATGAAAAACCCACATGAAAGTCATTGGAAAGTAGCTAAAAGAATACTTCGTTATGTTTGAGGTACAATTCGGTTTGGGATTCATTACAGTGAAGACGCATATCCTCTATTGGTTGGTTTCACTCATTCTGATTGGGCTGGTGACCGTGATGATTAAAATTCTATTGCAAGTTATGTGTTCACTCTTGGTTCAGGACCTATTACATGGGCTTGCAAGAAACAAAGTTCCACTTCTCTTTCTTCAGTAGAAGCAGAGTATCATGGTGCTATAGAAGCTAGTAAGGAAGCCCTGTGGCTTCGTCATATCCTGTCAGAGTTTGGCTTTCAGCAACATCATCTGACTACACTTTGGTGTGATAATAAAAGTTCCATTCAAATATGAAAATATCTAGTCCAACGTCAGTCCAACAAATACATTGAACTGCGCATGCACTTCATCAGAAAGTTCATTCATGACCATGTTCTTAAAGTGCAATATTGTTCAAAAGATGATCAAGTTGCAGACATCTTTACAAAGGCTCTCACAGAGGCACAATTTACTGAACTTGATTTATGGTTGGAGTTTAGGAAGTTGTCACTAAGGGGGGATAGGCTCTAACACCTCCTTCCTTATCCTATTTTGTCATATTTGTACACTTCAATCCTATCCCAAGTTTTTCTTAAGGGGGGATGTTAGGATATTCCGACACATAGGAAGTAGTTAAGTATAACTTGGTCTAGTGTAGAGTTAGGTAAAGTGTGCTTCTTTACTATGTACTTTTGTAACTTACAATCTGACGGTCACAATATGTAGTGATCCGACGGTTCATTCTCTCCTTGGTATTATCGACACTTGATCCATGGCTTAACACCCGATTGGTCCATGATCTCTATTTAAAGAGCATGGAGGGTCATTT
>APFE030864636.1:0-13248 GCA_000404065.3 Pinus taeda | reverse complement strand
TTGCCATTAAGGCAGAAGTTGAAAAACTCCTCCATGCTGGTTTTATTTACCTGGTTCCTCTGATCAATTGGGTATCGTATATTGTTCCTGTAATGAAGAAACAAGGAATTATTAGAGTGTGCATCGATTATAGGGATGTAAATCAAGCTTGTCTAAAAGACAACTACCCTACACCCTTTATTGACCACATAATTGACGAATGTGCCAGATGTGAAATATTTTCATTTATGGATGGATTTTCCTCATATAATCAAATAAATATCCACCCACAAGACCATTCAAAGACTGCATTTATTTGTCCATGGGGCACGTTCGCATATCGCAAGCTACCCTTTGGTTTAAAGAACACAGGGGAAACTTTTCAGAGAGCAATGAACTATGCTTTCCATGACATCAAGAGCATCATTCAACCATATCTCGACGATCTTCTAGCTCATTTTCAAAAGCGAACCGATCGTCCGCGACATTTGAGAGCGATATTTCTACGTTGCCGACACTACAAGATACGACTGAATTGGAAACAATGTGTGTTTTGTGTCAGTTATGGTCGTTTACTTGGCTTTGTGGTCTCAAAGGATGGGATTCGTCTCGACACATGTAAGGTTCAGGCAATCATTGATTTGCCTCCACCTTCAAACTTGCTTCAGATTCAGAAACTCCAGCAGAAAGCAAACTTCCTTAGGAGGTTCATTCCAAATTACGCCGAACTAGCTAAAGGTTATACTTGTCTATTGAAAAAAGAAGTACCCTTCATTTGGGATCGGGTCGCGCAAGCTTCCTTTTATTCTTTAAAGCAATCTCTAATAAAAGCATCATTAATGTATGCTCCTGATTATCAAAAAGACTTTAACCTGTATCTAGCTGTAGCAGATACAACCATAGCAATGGTTTTAGTTCAAGAGGATAATGGAATTGAAAATCCTATATATTATTTAAGCCAAAACTTAAATGATATGGAAATGAAATACTCCTACCTTGAAAAGCTAGCCCTAGCAGTTGTTCAAGCGATACAGAGATTTCGACACTACATCCTCTTAAGAAAAACTACCATTTTATCAGATTGCAACCCCATGACTTATACATTGTCGCGACAGTTGCTCGAGGGAAAATATTGAAAATGGATAGTGATTTTACAAGAGTTTGATCTAGAATTCAAAAAATCCAAATCAAAGAAAGCCCTGGTATTAGTGGGGTTACTATGTGATCTCCCATCATCATCCAACGATGCAACATTCGAAGAAGAAATCGTGGATGAAAATTTGTTTCTGATATCTTCAAGCAATCCATGGTACGAAGATGTAATCATCTATCTCTAGACACAAACATGTAGGTCTAATACCTCACGCTCCGAACAATGACGTATTCGATACCAAGAGAAAGACTACGTGATCGTCGGTGATACTCTTTGTCATCGCAGTATCGATACAGTTCTATGAAGGTGCCTCACCCATGAGGAGGCCGAAAAAGTCCTGAATGATTGTCATTCAGGCACATGTGGGGGGCATCAATCTGGTTATGCTACGACACAAAAAAAATTTTCGAGCAGGATACTTCTGGCCAACAATGTTCAAAGATTGCATAACCACAGTTAGAAGTTGCCATGCTTGCCAAATGTTTGATACCAAAACCAAAAGACCACCCGCATCGCTATAACAAGTAGTTGCTCTTGGACCATTTTCCAAATGGGGCATCGATTTCATGACATGTAACCCCACCTCAGCTGAGGGGCATGGGTATATCATAGTGGCGGTAGAATATTTTACTAAATGGACCGAGGTGATGCCTACATTAAACAATAGTGGCGAAACGACTGCCCTTTTCTTTTTTAATCACGTAGTCTCTAGATTTGGCGTTCCACAAGCCATACTCACAAATCATGGATCACATTTTCACAATCACATGATGGTTGAGTTGGCTACCAAATTAGGACTGTCCCACGACAACTCTACTCCGTACTATCCGCAAGCTAACGGACAGGTTGAGGCAATCAACAAGGTCCTGAAGCGCATGTTGCAAAGGATGATCGGAGTCCATAAATGGAGTTGGAACCTGATCCTATACTCGGCCTTGTGTGCATACTGGACATCAGTGAGAAATGCAATCCAGTTTATACCTTTTCAACTTGTGTATGGTCTCGAAGTAATCTTACCAGTTCAATGTGAAATCTCGTTCCTCAAACTCGCAGTCGACCTTCTCCCCGGAACTTCAGAAGAAGAGGCTCGTTTCTTGGAACTAATCAAATTAGATGAAACCCGTCATGATACAGCTTCGGCTAACAAAGCTCATAAGAAACGAGTCAAAGCATAGTTCGACAAAAATGTCAAACCTCGCGTCTTCTCAGAAGGTGACCTGGTCTTACTTTACGACCAGGAATCCGATAAGTTGGGAGCAGGGAAATTCAAATCGTTATGGATGGGTCCTTATATTGTTAAGCATGTATTATCAAAAGGAGCCTATGCTTTGATGGAATATGATGGGATTCCACTGGCGTAACCTCGCAATGGGTTGTACCTCAAACGTTACTATGCTTAATTCCACATAGTAATCCTTATGCTTTTGTTACATTTTTTGTTTTTTCTAAGAGTAATTATTTTGGTTAGGTAATCCACTTTTTTGCATTCATTGCAGATGTCAAACCTATTGGAATCATTTGTTGGATATGCCGATGGAGCGAGTCGTAGTTCGCAGAACCTGTCTTCTGTAGCATGGGCCATTTTCGATCCCAACGGCGAGTTAGTAAGTCTTATAGGGGTATGTATTGGTTAGTCAATGAACAATATCGCTGAATACAACATGTTTATAGAACTCCTCTCTGATTCGATCACACGAGGCATATGCCGACTTTTCGTTAGGCTGGAATCACAACTCATCATTCTACAACTCATCGGCATCTATTCCGTACGAAATCCATCCATCTATCGCATGTTCCTACGAGTCAGGATTTCGAAAAGACAGTTCGATTTCATTCAATATCAACATATTTCTAGAATTTTAAACACATTGACAAACTCATTGGCAAATTATGTGTTATATAGACATTTGCGACATTCATAAAAAAGAAGCATCACATCAATATATGCAGCAGGATCATGTAACTTAACCAAAATAAAGCTCCGAAAATAAAAAATATATACATAACTGTTTATAGTTTATACATAATTTTATGTAACCAAGAAGAAATTGGTTAAATGACCCAAAACTCGAAATGCTACGGGGCACCCTAGTCTAATGATGCTAGTGATAACAAGTCACCGCCTGTGCAATCATGCGTAAAACCCTAGTCCATCGACTCGACACTCTAGTAGTATGTTGCTGCAACCGCATAGTGAGCTCGTCAGTCTTCACATCTGGGATACCAAGGGTGAGACCCTGTATCTAGTCTTGTAGTGCTGAAAGAGTCTTGACCACGTCAAGGTCACGAAGGATGGCCCTCCCAACACCCTCTCCTGCTGGAGCAGCCGCTGGGTCTCTGCGGCGTACTGCCGGTCGAACTGGTCCAATATCTACATGAGCACATGAGTTTTGATTAGTCTTGGTCAAGAAAGCATAATAACATTATAAGAACAATAAACAAAGATATGGTAAGAATATTTACCCATAACACCCCACTTCTTGCTCGCCAGCAGCACTAAATCAGGGTCACCCCGGAAATCCATGCCAGCATATGGAAACTTGGCGTAAACCATCTCCTGATGATCAAACCACTCGAAGAAAGTATCAGAAAAGGAAATCTAAGGTTGGCTAGCATTTCGAGACATGAGTTCAACCCATCTTTGCATCTGTGGATCAGTCGGTGGAGGTAGGCCAAGTGAGATGTATTGTGGTTGCATCAACGGGATCCTCTCCAAAGTGAAAGCAGTCAAAATAGAACCATAGCCAAAATTCTTGGATCTTCCACTTTTCACCTTGGTTAGTTGTTCTTTCATCACAGAGAGTATTGCGTCACACCAGTTGAAAATATTCGGTTCAAGGCTTTCCAAAGCATACTGCATGTAAGACCTGTTAGCTATGTTAAGAGCAGAACTACCAGCGAATCTAGCAAAAGTGAAGAGAATGGTCCTTAAGGGCCGGTCAGTGACATCTCAGATACTGATCTTGTCGTCCGTACTTGGCTGAGATCCCTCTTTGCAGTGTCCTCGAATATACTCCCTCATGGACTCGCCCCCGTGGGCAGAACCTGATAATGAGAGAGCGGCACATGTAACAACCATTTTTCTCTGATGAATCTCTGAGAAACAAACAAGAGAAGAGCCAGGATCTTGATTTGGCAAAAAATAGGCAAACATCTATGAGAAAGTTGTGCAAAAATTTTCCTCCTTGCACCCATCGCACCCCAGCAAGTGTACTGGGAGTGATGCATATGGATCCCACCTTTTGATTAAGGAAGGGTGCGCTGGAGCTAGGGCGAGCTGTTCAAACCCCAGAGGCTCAACAAAGCAAGGAAACAAGCTCAGAATTCGAAAAGAAAAGAATGCAATTGAAGAGCACAAGTTTAGCTCATACCTGGTCTAGAGAGCATCAAGCATCGTCCACAGACTCTCCCAGAATCAGCTAGTGAAAATCAGGGGGGAAAGCACCTCCAGAGCTCCAACAAACCAAGTTCAAATGAAATGGTAAAATGAGAGGTAAAAGTCACTTTTAAATTACCATTCATGTAATTCAATTAAGATATTAGTGTTCTTAACTCATTTATCAAGCATATTTTTTCATTTCTAATCGGTTTGATGAAGCAAATGAACAGGTGGTAAAATATTTGAATGAACAAAATGCTAATGGTGAATCAAGGAATCAATGACCATTATCACGAGCAGTTTTAATGTGGAATTCAAGCTCGTTAAAAAATAAACATAAGAAATGAGCAAATGTTTCCCCCAGAGTTTAAGCTCATTAAAAAATGAACCAATTTTCCGGTAAATAACCATTGTGAATCCCTTATCGTGAGCTTTTCAGCCTTGGTCATGTTCTCATCATCACATCCACTCTATTTTTTAGCCAATCATTCACTTCCATTTAATTGTTTACCCTTTCGAGGAACATCTGTGAAGAGTGATTCTATTAGCCATCCTCGTGACACTACCATGATTGGAAAATTCCAAACCTTACCTGGAATCAACCGCTACCCGAAATCATCGCTCGTTCCTCGAAAAATGAGTCTCCTTTAAGCTATTTTCAATTGACTCGTAAAATATGAAAAGATTGCCGAGCGATTAGCCTCTCCGGCTCGTTAAAGTCATTGGAAGTGCTATCCCTCATCTATATTTTAATCTTTTTGGACCTGAGGGATTATTACACAAAAATATCGAGTGCTTGTCTTGTTCGGCTCATTAAAACTATCGAAAATTCATCCCTTTCGTATTATTTTATTCTTTTTCGGAGTTAAGGGATTATATGACGAAAAAGAATCTTTGGAGTTTCCTTTCCATCCCTTTCAGAATCTCTAAAACTGAAAAGGACCGAGTTATCTTTGTTGTTAAACTCGTTAAAACTGAATAGCGACAAACTCGTCCAAATGGAGAAGAACGAGTTTCACTGTTGTTAGGCTCATTAAAATATAGTGACAGGTTCGCCCGAAGGGTGGATTATAGAACAAGCATATGTTATCCTCCTCAAGCTTGAAAAAAATAAATAGGTACTCGTCAGCAATCACTGGGGAAAATTGGGAAAAAACTTTATTGGTAGCAAGTCACTCTTGAACATGACACTTTCTCTCCGCATCCGAGCCAGCTTGGGTTGTTCCGTTCACTAGTCACATCACCATTGGTCTGTCACACCATCCATCTTTGGGGTTAACACTACCAATCCATCATCAGTGTTGCTGCTATGTCCAAGAGAAGTCATTCAGAGAATTCACGTGTGTCTCACCCACTACAATACATTCACGCTCCATTCTTTCATGACCGCCACCCTGAACACTGTATCATCAGATCATTTTCACCTTCAAAATCATTTTCTTCATTCCATGTCTTAGATTTGGGATTCATTAAGGCCCTCCTACGACGGGTCACTTCTTGTCAACATCAGCTCATTATCCAAGAAGTCGACCTAGGAACAACCCTTTCAGTACTTTGAAGCTTTCATGCCTCAATGGCAAGTTTCTCACTTTCGGCGATAGGTTTACATTAATGGCCTTCAACCGAGAGATTTTTCATGGTGTTTGATGCCAAGTCCTTTTTCACAACGCGCAAATTGTACTGTAGTACCTTGAGGGTCATTGGCATTATTGGTGATTCCTCTCGCGCCTGTTAACAGCTTACATCATTGGTTGGTAATCAAGAAATGTCTTTCCATGTTCGACTCTAGAACATTTTTCACATGGATCGACTTGTACTCTGAGTGAATATTGAACGAATTTTGAAGACCTCGGATCTAGTTTCATCCATCCACGCTGCAATATATTTATGAATATAAAGACATAAAATGTACATCATTGCCGAACAGATGATCATCCAAATCAAAGGATGATGAGTCTGAATCATCAGTCTGCCACACAGACAATTTTCTGTCCTCTGTACATGAAAATGAATTTATAAAGCTGAGCATGGGAATACTCGCCTCAGCTAGATCATGAAAAATATTATGAAGATAATTTATTTTATTTTATGTTATTACAGGTAGCCTCCCAGCTCGAAAAAACTTCAGATCCTCATGGTAAAGCATTTCACCCGAAATCAAAAGATTAACGACCTCATGCTTTAGGGGGCAAATGTTATAGACATTTTTGGGCATTGCAACCCCAATCATAAATGTCCATAAACTAAGGGCTCCTAAGTCCCTAAATGTGTTTCTTCACTACCTAAAGGAACAAGGTTAGCTGATTACATCATCTCCCAAAAGTTCTCCACCAAAAACTGCTCAGAAATGGTCAAAACTCGACCATACTGAATACCCAGTGCAGAGGGTGCGATGCATATCACCTTCCTAGTGTAAAGGGTGTGATGCATACTGAATGGCCCCTCTGTAGGGTGCAATGGTCAAGAATGGACAAATGGCAGGGACAATTTGCGAGGTGGAAGATCATGGAATCTTCCAGAAGCTTCCCCTCTCACACTTGCCTTTCTGTTTTCGACCAGGGATGAGTAAGAGATCATCAGTCTCCAAGTGGAATCAAGAACTATCAGAGAGAGGACACTAATCAAAACCTAGAAGATGACTCACCCCCCTGCAATCATCTATATATGTACCCCTCATCACAGAGATCCAGAGGTTGGAATCTTGTATCTTGTAGAGAAGTGTTCTTGGTTTTCTAGTGAAACTTCATAGTGTTGGGTGATCTAAGCTTTACTTGAGGTGAAGAAGGGCTTTCTTGTTGGAGAATGATGCTGGGTCAAAACATATGGTTGTAATCCTCCTTCTTTTGTTGATATTAATAAATCTATTCAATTTTTCCTCCATATTCTCGTATGTTTGAATGTATATGCATTTATATGGTTAATACATATCTCGTCCTGTGTTATTTATGAATATAGATCTCTGCTCTTTGATAGTAGTATGCTGCTTTGATTCCACAGGTGCTCTTTGAAGCTGGGCAGATGAAGAAGAAGCAACAAAGACCTATCAGGAAGGAGAGGAATCAAGCAAGGAAACCAAGCACAAGACTAAGGTTGGTGTCCTTTGTTCCACTCTTATCTATTTTCATAAAGGAAAAAGTAGACTTTACTTGTTTGTTTCTAAGATAGCTACCAGTCTTAGTGGGAATAGCAGCTCCGAGTGGACACTATTCCCGGTAATAGAGAGGTGCTACTACAGATCAGTTGAAAAATGCAGTGTATAACATCTCTCTCCAGACTAAAGAGATCAAAATATTGCAGGATCAAGTCAATCTTCTACAAGATCACAATACAAATACTAATACTTTTCATGCAGCAGAGCTACAGAGAGCTCAAAACTAGATAGAGGTATGGAAGAAATCAACAAATCAGTCCTCTATTGACCACACATTGGCCCATGTTAAAGAAGTTATATGGAATAATATTATTGAAGAGATAGATGAAATCTAGCCATATATCCAGATTATATTTGAAGAGAAGGAATGGATGGAGAAAGCCAAGAAAACCATTTCCACTATCAATGCTAAATTGGGAGAAATGCCTGCCATAGCCAACAACATAATAAAGTTTCTCAATTCAAAAATAGATATGACCTCGATGATTTGGGAGTAGATGACAAAACAAAAGCCATCCTGGAAGTAAAGAAATTTCTAACAAAGAACTTGGTTGTAGAGGTGACACAGGAATGTCACACTTTGGAGGTAGCAGTCAACGGGTTTTTCACTAGAATAGAAGCATTAAACAAGAAAGATATGCCTTCTTTACTTGTGATCAATGAAAAATTGATGACCAAGGAAGATTACATGAACAAGCTTCAAGATATTGCAAAGGATATAGCCAAGTCTTCCCACATCAAAGGTACTATTACAGGGAGAGCATTTTATAAAGGTATCAACAACATGAGTTTTATCCAACATGAGATAAAATACATTTTTGTAGTGAAACCCACTTTTTCTTGGTATACCGAGGTATATGAGATCTACCGCAAGGTAACAAATATTGATATTCCTGATGAAGATCAATGGGATAAGTTATGTGAATTCTAAGATTAAAAAGACAAGTGAGCTTCCTAAGTGCAACACTTGAATAATGGTCTCTCAACAACTGTTCGCCACCAAAGCAGTACCAGATGTTGAGATCGCTTCGTGAGATTCACCTTTTTTTTGTCACATTATTTCATTTCTATTAGTTTAAGTTAATAATAGAATTCCATTTCACTCAGGCATTAATTGTAATCCTTCGTGTAAATTATGTTTAAATACTTCATTCATTCGAAGTATTGAGGGTTTGTAACTAAACATTATAACATTTTTCTATCAAGCACTACACTTTTTCCACACTGCTCAAGCACCATTAATAAAGGAATCTTCACACGATACGTGTGCCATGAAATACTCGTGATGTTTTTCCTATTGTAGTTGTGTTTTCATTGTTATTTTCTTCATGTTATGCATTTTAAATCTATTTGTAAAACAGGAGATGTGAAAAATAGGATATGATTTTGAGCACCCTATTTGGACTACATTTACAATTTGAATGTTTTCTTCCAAAAGTATGATTGAGAAATTCTTAAATGCTTCTAAATCCCTGTTGAATCACACCTTTTCTCTATTCCATAATTTAATCTAAAGACCCATTAAATCTATCCATCTTTCCCTGTGGCTACTCCTTTCAGCTTTTGGTGCAGCATCTAGTTTTATTTGACTCCATAGCCCAACGGAAAGAAAGTAATTTTTTTCAGATCAACCAACCAACCAACCAAATTCAAACAAAAATCCTAGCAAAATCATAAATAGTCTAAAATTAACCTAAAAAACGAGGTTAAATCATAAAGAGAGAGCCCTCTCTTAAGCTAGTAGGGCTAGATGACAACATTCAAAAGCAGTTTGATGTTGTCCAACATATTTACTCCCACAACCTAAAAAATAGAGAATGATAACATAGTGACGACCATACTGGAGAAGAAGACATTTTAATGTAAAACATTATTATTCCCTCGCTTAAAATCAGTATTTCAATAAGAAATTGTTATATCATTATGAAAAACTTGATCTAAGGTTGATATTTTGTATATATCTACTTTATCATTGATTTGGATTTTCATTTTTGTTTGATGATTTGTCATAGCCCTCACTCCCAAAAGGATTTATACTATATCTCACCTTGATCCCAACCATACTAAAATTGTAGATGACCCCCAGAAAATGGTGAGAAAAAGAAGCTTTACCGAGAGTCAAGGTAATAATAGACCATGTCTAGATTCAATTCTCTCCTTGAGAATTTTCCTTTGTCAAGGTCTAATTCTCTCCGAGCTAAATTTGAAACTTTACAAGATATAGAATTTGATTTACATTTCTAGCAAAGCTTATTTAGATCCAAATCTAAGGCTTTTGTAGAACAAATTGTCATAGACAAGGCCATATTGCAACCATATATTTCCCAAACCCCAGTCCTTGAGACATACCCTGATCTTGAATCTTTATAACAATTTGACAAATTACAAGGTCTAGTTTCAGTGTTGGACCATGCTATAGAAGAAGGCTTTATTCAATAGTATGAATTCACTCCTTTACCTATTGTGAAAACTTCTTTGTCTAGTCAATCTTCTCAATTTGTACATTTACAAACTCCTAGTCCTACTCAATCTATAGTTTTAACTTCTCAACATGTGATCTCTTAGACTACTATACCTACTGCCCCTGTAGTCATTAAAGTTGCACCTCCATTAGGTCCATCCTCAAGTCAATATACCATGACAGTTATGGTAGGAAGGTATGCACCCTTGGTGTTACCAGGCCAACTAAATGCTATGCCTACAGATTATGCTTCCAAAATTGTAATATTTGATAATACTAGTGTTTATACCGCTCAACAATATATAGATAGGATGAGCGATGTGCTTGATCTCCAAGAGGTTGATGAAGCTGATCATAAGATTGATAACCTAGTGAGAGTAGTCAATCAAATGATGCAAAGAGTGAACCTCAATGACCAAAATCAAGCAAGAGAAAACCAAAATCTCCCTCAAACTAGAAACCAAAGGTTTAGGAGAAATGTTCCCCAAATTAAACAAAGAGAACAAAAGGGGCCAGATTAGCAGATTGAGCCTCCTTTTTAAGAAAATTACATAGATGATGATGGGAACATTGTGGAATATTTGTAAGACAATCAAATATATTTGTTAGCGGTAAATGAAGATGAAATAGTGTTCCTCACTCAGGAGGAGTAGGAGATTTTTTTTATAGCCCAAACTGAAATGGATTCTAAAGAGTCAGAAGAATACAAAAAAGGATTTGAAAATTCTATAATGGAAGTATATAGGCAATACAATCTTAGAAGCAAGAAAAATCAAGATACTGCAAGTAAAAGGAATGTAGAAAGTCCTGTCAAAAAGGACTATGATTCTGATCCCAAGATAATTACACAAAATCTCTCTAAGAAAGCCACAAAAAATTTGGGAAAAAAACTAACAAAAGACACTATGGAAAATCTAATTCATACTTCTTCTAGAAATACTCAACTAAGCTACCTTCTACCAACCAACAAATTCAACCAGCCACAAAAATAGTTGTTGATAAATCTGATTTTTCAAACATGCTTAAAAATCTAACACCATTCAATATAGAAAATGAACTTGCCAAGCTGAAAATTTCAATCCCCTTAACTGAATTAATCAACGAGAATATATAAAGGACTCAGGTAGTGAAGGCATTAAACATTGGGGATAAAACTAATGATGCAAATTTGAGTGATGATCATGTAGAAGGTCATTACTATAAACTCAATTTTCAATGCACCCATAATATAGCAGAATATGAGATACTTCTCTTAGGACTGCAATTATTAAAGACATTAGGTGCTAAAAGAATTTTTGTTCAAGGATATTCTGAATTAATTATTAAAAAGATCAAGGGAGAAAATGCTGCAAAACATCATAGGTTGAGAAACTACACGAATGTTGTCCTTGACTTTTTAAGAACTTTTGAAGAATATGATCTTTCTTTCATTCAAAGGAATCACAATGTGTTGGCTAATGGCTTAGAATTTTTAGCTAGCACATGCCAAATGCCTCATATAAATAAACAATATATAGTGAAGATTAAACATCGTCCTGTTGTACCTGATAATATGAGACATTGGCAGGTATTTGGAAGTGATAAGCAGTTTGAAAACATTTTGCAATATAAAGAGGAGCATGAAGACAATAGCATAGACTCTGAAGTAGAAGATCACATTAGTCAATATTCAGACTCTGAAGTACGAAATCAGATTGTTGAATATGTTAGTGTAAATAAACAGCTTGATGATTTTTACGTAAATATTTCAATCAATAAAGATGTACATACACTAGAATTACATGAAATTGATCGAGAAAAAGAAGTCCCAATTCAAAATCAAAACACAAATAGGGCATTTAATTTGCAACAACACGGAAGTAGGGGAAGAAGCAGATAAGCTACTAAAAGAAATGCAGTTGAGTCTTAGTTTCACCTGGTCATATGATCCATTAGGGGTCATTTCTAAGTTAAGATTGGAAAACAAGTCACTTCTTATTTTTTAAAGAGCCACACTAGAGATAGAAAAGTATAAAAACCAGGTACAATGGTGTAAAAGCACCCTACAAGAGGCAGAGGATCAGGTGTTATCCTCCATAGTACAGAATCCTACCATGCAGGAGAAAACAACAAAGAGAAGTAGAGAAGAATAGTCCCTTTGAGGGGCTAAAATTTTGAGTGAAGGATTCAAAATCATGTATAGTAAGAAGGCCAAACTTAGTTCAAACCTAAGCCTCACCAAGGATTTAGACGAGGAGAACATTATTGCCACGCTAAAGCCACTTATTTCCTCATTAGTAGGTGACCAAGCTACACTCTCTCCCACTACGTCCACAAATTCACATGATCAAGAGCAGGTTATGAATACCAACAAATATACTACAGAGGAGACAGAGAAAAGTGTATTTGATATTTTTAAAAAGTTTAAAATGAGGAATGACACCTTGAAAATCAACACCTACAATCAGTTCTCGAAATAAGACTTCCATTTCTCAAAGCAGGTTGTTGTTAGCCTTCAATTCAGAGAGAGGTAAAATTCAAATGGCATTCCTGGAGGCACATGTTCCCCAACCCACGCCATAATTACACTACAAGACATACATCCCATTGACCAAATGGAGATGCACAAGTAGACTCAACAAATTTTTTTTTCCAATTTCACTAACACTACTATTAGTTTTTCTAAATTGCAGGTCACATTAGACAATGTTCAATCACAACTAAAGATGAAGGAGGTCTCTGCACTTGCCAAAGACACCAAGATCAAAGTTTTGGAGGATTTGGTTATCAAAGTAGGTTATGACCCTGCAAACATCGATGATTCAGAAGAGCTAGTAAGGAAAAAGAATACAGACATAGCAACATTAAGGAAGAAGTTGAAATTACCAGCTACAGAAGATACTCTAGCCAAGGATATTGAAGAAACAAAGACACAAAAGGCAAACATGATGAAGCTCATCATAGAACAGAGTGTACAGTTGAAGCAAATGGAGACAAAGATGGAAAATATGATTAAATAAAATGTAAAAGGCACCAAAATGGTTGTTGTCCCTTTGGAAGCACTCCCTATCACAACCATTCCTACAACTACATCTTCTACAACAAGCACAGGGCCTGTTGCAGTTGGCAAATGCAGTGCACAACAT
>APFE030864623.1:0-13117 GCA_000404065.3 Pinus taeda | reverse complement strand
GCTTGAAGACTCACTGAAATGACAAAATTTGACCTTGACACTTCAAAATCACTTTGTAAGAGCATATTTGATCATTGGAGGAAGGCTGGAAAGACTGACACTAACAGGGCTGTGACCCAATTTTCCCTCTTTTCGCCCATGTCTTTCTGTACTAAAAGATTTCTTACCGTTGGAAATGGCACTATTATTTTGGTGTGAGTCTTGAGAAGGAAGGGTCTGAAGTGTTTGATCGCTTTGAATACAACATAAGCCTATTTCTTAACATCAGAATAATTCAATTCAGCTCCTTGCAAGTTTGAACTAAAGAAGGCAATTGGGGCTTTGGCTTTATCTTGATTCACTTGTGTGAGTATGGTAGCATACGATTTCTAAGAGGTGAATGTATATAGAGTGAAAGGATTGGAAAAGTTTGGAGTTGCTAGATATAGGGCATTTATAATCACTTGTTTTATCAAGCCAAATGCTTCATGTTTTACATGACCCCATTTGAAGAGAGAGTTCTTCTTTATCATGGCTTGGAGAGGTGATATGATTCTTGAGAAGTCAGGGATAAATCTTTTAACAAAATTAATTTGACTAAGGAAAGACTGCATTGCTTTTTTGTTATGGGGTAAAGATATCTCAAAATTTTTCTTAATCCTATCTGGGTCAATATGGATTCCATATTTCGACACTATGAATTCAAGAAGTTTTCCTTCACTTAATGCAAAAAAAAAGATTTTTTAGGATTAAGCGAGATTCCATATTTTTGATAATGTTGAAATATCTATTTTAAGTCTCTGAGATGATTACTGCATTTTTTAGAATACATTGTTATGTCACCTAAGTAAATCACCACTGATTTATTCACTAATACTTTAAACACAATGTTCATGGTCCTTTGAAATGTGGCATCGACGTTGATCAGCCCAAATGGCATCTTTTGATATGCGTAAGTGCCCCATTTCGTTCTAAATGTAGTTTTCAATTGATCATCCGGGTGGAACAAGATTTTATTATACCTTGAAAAGCCATCTAAAAAGGACATTAATTCAAACGCTACGACTGATTGTAATATTTGTTCCATAGGGGGCAGTGGAAAATTATCCTTTTGGCAAGCTTTATTGAGATTTTGAAAGTCAATACAAATTTGGATATCATTGTTTTTCTTTCTGATTGGGACCAGGTTGGAGAACCATCTGAAATACCTAACGGGAAAAATAATATTGGCTTTTAGTAATTTTTTCAACTCAGATTTAATCTAGCTTTCCAAATTAGGATGTATTTTCCTCAATTTCTACTGAACAAGTTTTTCATCAGAGATCATCGGAATTGTATGTTGTATAATCGAAGTGTCATAGGTTTTGAGATCATTGTAATTTTGGGCAAAGACACTATTGTATTTTTTCAATAGTCAAATGAAAGCTGATTTTTCCTCGGATGTTAGACCAAGACCTAGATTGATGTTCTGTGGTTTTATGTCTGTCTCCAGATTCACTAATTCATATCTCAAAGTTGAACTTTGAACCTTTGAATTGGTGGACCATTTAAATATGTCCTTTAAGTCATATAGGTCCTCTAACTTGACTATGGATTTTGGTATAGCGTTATTGCTATTTTCTTATTCAAGCTCTTTCTCATGTTGGTCCTTATCAATTATCTGATTATTGTAAGAGCCTTTTGAAGTCAGAAAACTTACAATATCAGGGTCATTGTTGAAAAATCTCCAGTTGGTAATGTTATCAGGAATGGAGGGTCTAAAGATTAATTCAATCAAGAATCTGTTTGGGCTATAGTCCTATGATGGAATGAGCTTGGAAGCTACATTAGCAAGGAGACCAGCACTAGCATTTTGGAGCATTCGAATGGATGTAATATTGAATGCTGTAAAGTGTGAGGTAAGGTCTTGTACTAAAGTTTGATAGTGTTTCAAGTGTCCTGACAAACAATGTATGGTATTTCTTACCTATTTGATAACAATCTTAGAGTCCCCAAATACTTGCAGGTATTTGATATTAAGCCAGATTGCCTTGTATAACCCTTGAAATAATGCTTTATATTCAGCTGTGTTGTTTGTGTAATCGAACTCGAGTCTACATGTTAACATAGTTTTTTCTCCTTTTGGACTGACTAATATACAACCTGCTCCTGCTCCATCATTAGACTTAGAACCATCAAAAAATAATTTACAAATCAAAGTTTTATTTATAGTTTTATCTACAAAATTAATGCATCTAGAAGTGTCCATATGAGAGAAATTTTCTATCTGAGATAAAACAAAATTTTCCAAAAAAGGTGAAGTATGAGCGTTGAAATTCCCTAAGAATGAATCAATAGAATAATGTCCAATTATGTTGTTGTTGTACCCTACAGGCTCATTTTATCCTTCTAACTCCATCACTATACACTTTTGATGTCTTTCTTGTTCAACCTTGATCTGATTAGGTTTTCCATTATAAGGGAGCCACATATGAGACCAGTCGGTCGCAAAGTAACCATGAAGCTTTTCTGACCAATCCCTACTAAGGATTAGTCCATAAAATTCAGGGATGTCCGCGACAAGTATATCGATGACTTGACATACCTTTGGGTTTGATGAGAGCCTTGTGGTCACTTGATTAAGTTCACCAATAGCCTCTACTTGAGATCGATCTAGCTGCACTATCCGTACTGCAGATTTCTGAGGTTGGACATTTAACTTTACGCAAACTGTCTTAGGCAAAATGTTAGATGAGGCACTAGAATCTACCTGACAGTTATGCAAATTTTTATTGAAAACTTCAAAGGTAAGGAGAAATGGCAGAGTATGGGATTTTGATCCTCCTCCAATCAAAGCAATGTCATTTGGATCGACTTTGTTCGAAATTCCAGTCGGAGGTCTTCCCATTTCATGAGTAGCTTGTGAAATTACAGTAGTAGGTAGAGGCATAGGTACTGCATTTAGCTCTTTCAAGAGTAGTTTCTGTTGATGTTTTAATTTGTTGAGCTCATGAAAAGTAATGTTTTCCATGGTTTTCTTCATATTTTCAACAATCTTATACTCCATTTCATCAGAGATGATAAGCGTTTTAGATGGAGTTGTTGAATTAGATTGGACTACGTTTCTCTAAGTAGACTTTGGTGAGGATTTCTTCCCTATGATTTTTTCCTTGGAAGTTGGACTTGGATTTTTCTATTTAGCACTGGATTGTGGAGGATCAAATTGATTTCTACTTCTAGTAGTAACAGGCAATGCATCCTGATCTTCTTCATCTGGAAGAATGAAGTCCCACATTCCTTGTAGTTCTATGACTTCATCATCATCGGTTTGTTCCTCATTCGAAACTTCTTCTCGTTCCCCTTCTGATTCTGCATTTTTTATAGCATTTGGAGGTTTAGGATCAGTTGAGGGATTTCTTCTAAAGGGTTTAAAAGGTTTCTTGGAAAAGGTTTCTGCTACTTGTTTTTTGATATCAACCATTTCATTTGACATGGTCTTCAAGAATTTCTGTAACCCTTCCAAGTCAAATGGGTCCTTTGATTGTTTTTTCTTAGGATCATCTCTAAAAGACACTTTTTTAGACTTTCTTTCATCTACAATTTTTCTTTTCTATGGCTAGGATACTCTTTTCTACAACTATTACCTCTTTCATGTTTTCTGCTAGCGTTGGCTTAGCAGCTCTATCTACAAAGATAGCTGAATTTGACGGTAAAGCAGAAATATACCACTCATTTTGGACTTCATCACTAGGCTTAGACACTATTGGTATTTTGTTTAATAGTTTATTGAAGCGAGAGTTGAAATCCTTAATTGGTTCCTTTGGTTCGGCTTTTAAATTGGAGAGGTCATTTATTAAAGGTGTTGTTGACCTATCATCCCCAAATTTTGTTAAAAATTGATCTTGAAACGTATACCAGTTATTAATGGAGCCTACTGGTAAAGAAAAATACTAGGATCCTACTGCTCTTTGTAAAGTATAGTGGAATAATCGTACAACTGCGTCCTCTTCTGTTACTCCATTCAAATTAATGGATAACATGAAATTATTTATGTGTTCCTCAGCTAGTTGGCCATTGTCAAGATTGAATTTGGGCAACCATTTCTCAGGATGAGCTGGTAATTGTGATAAAGGTGCAGGCATTCTTACAACTCCTGAATTGGCCCATTGCCTTGGTGGCAGATTTCTTGCCATTGTCAAGGTATGAGTAGGAGGAGGTGTGGCTTTAGTTGAAGGTGATTGGGTAGAGGAGGATGTTGCTCCTGTACCTGTGTGAACCACAATCTAGAGTTGAGGGATGGATGAATGACCTTGTGATGATATGGATGGGATGGTAGATGAAGATGATGGAAGAACCTCACTCTAAGATTATACTGGTTTTTTCCTAGCTTTCTTACGACTTGGTAAATGAAACTCAACCAGGGGGATTCCTAGTTTCTTGCTTTGTGCTCTAGTCAATGGTTGAGATGGGGTCAGATGAGAAGTGACACTACGTTGGGATAACTCAGAATCTTCTTGAGATATAGAAATCGCCTATAACTTATGAATTAAAGTTTGCAACTCAGGGGGATCTGAAGAAGAATGATCTAGCTTTTTTGGGATTTCAGTAATGTGCTTTATATTTTTCTTTTCAACTTCTGGTTTAGAGATGGAAGATATAGAATGCGAATGAGAAGTTGAGGGTGATGGTGAGGGAGTTTTACTCTTAGAATGGCATGAAGATGTAGATTTTCTTGCCATTCACAGTCAAGTCCTCCTTTTAGCACCAAATATGTTGAAGGCTCGAAAAATCGGGTCTCCAACAAGGGGGATAACCACCGGGTCTAAACCTTAATGTAGCTCCTTTTACATTTGGAATAGTGGCTCTGATTGGGGATGATGGGACCAATTTCCCAATCTATTTATGATGTGTGTGCTAACGGGATGATTTTTTTCTTTTTGGGGTTTTATGAGGTGAATACTTGTTCTAAATCTAATCTATCTTCTAACTATCATATGCAATCTATCATAATCAAAGAAAACATCTAACTCTAAAACTATCTCGAGAGTAACGTTTACTTATGCGATCTAAAATAATTTCTAAAAGCGATTGGTAATAAATATCATTCAATCACCATGAGAAAAGAATCCATTTAAAAATGATTGATTCGTGTAAAAAGTTAGCCGAAACAATATGATAAATATATCGCATAAGAGTCATTTACATATTCAGCATAAAGAGTAAGTCATCACTACACAAAAGTGCAATAATAATAACTTAAAACATTCAAACTCTCATATATAAATAACTGAAAACGATTTATTGCTTGACACATAATTTAAAAGTCTTAGGAGATAAAAATACCATTTGTATTATGTCCTACTCATGAGCTACAACAATATAGATCTATCTTCAAATCACTTAACATCCACTAAGAGTACAAAAGTGCAATTCAGTAGCAGATATTAAACTCATATAGAAAATAAATCTCGTTCCATTAATTTTATCAAAACCTCCTCAGTGGGGGGCAACATGCACATTCTAAAGAATTGTTTTTGATAAAACTCCGGATCCCTCTCTAAATGCATGAGAGGGGCTTAAATAATACTCTATGAAATATAAAAATAAATATTACAAAAATAGATGAGGAGGTTTAAACCACCTACCTCATTTTAAGAAAAAAAAACAAAAAGAAAAAATAAAATGTATCTATGATTAATTCTGCATATGATTCTTTAGATCACAAATATCCAGCGTTGGTTTTAAGAGTGTCGGTTGGCCAACTTCATCCTTTAACTGTCCTGCAAATATGACATTTGTAAGATCTGGTACTATCTTCTTAGTAGAAGTCATGAGGCACTTCAGGGTCATCCACTGGCTATGTGGTTTTACTAGATACTGCCAGTATGTTACCCAACTCAATATTTTTACCTATTTAATCGCTTCTGCCCTTTCCTCTGTCGCTTGTTTCCACACTGTTTAAAGCTATTGTGCTTTTGGTAGGAAGCCCGGGGTGGTATTTGCTACCAAATTGGCCTTGTGTAGATTTTCATTTATGCATTCAATGACACTGTTCACTGCTGCCGCTACATCCTCCATTGCCTGTTCTGCTTCTTTTAGCCGAGAATCCCATCTTGTGAATAAATTTCCTTGTGCATTTCATCTATTTTGGGTTTGTCTGCTCTTTTTCCTTCTTTGGATTTCTGCTAGTTCAAGAAGTCTGAGACCCTATTAAAAATTGAATCATATTCAATTTGTAATTCTACAACTTGATTTGTAATATTATCACTCATTTCACAATGGGAATTCCATTGGAAAATCTTTTGGCATAGTATTTCTTTCTATTGCAAGAATTGGGAATTGAGAGCAAGTGCCTCTGTGATAAATTCACCAATTTTGGGATCATCTTTGTGCAGTTCTATTATACCCTGTAACTACTCTTCCTTACTAGCCAAACTGCTTTGATGTACCAATTGCATTTGCTGGAAGTCTTGTTGAAGTTTTTCCAATTGTGTTTCTGCTTGTTGATTGATGTTGACTTGCTGTTCCAAAAACAAAATCCTATCTTCCTTTTCTTTAAGTAATAATTGAACTTCTGCTGCCTTATCAATAGTTACTGAAGTGTAAGCACCTACTACTTGTGAGAGCCTAGTAAGATTTGTCGATGGGTTTGTAGACGGGTCTTTCCAAAGAACATCCAGAGGTTCATCCTTGGGGGCGAGCAAAAAATCCAATTTTCATTTCTCTCTTTGCCTTCTGGCGACAACTTTATGTTGAGGGATGTAAAATACATCTAGAGGGGGAATTTCATCTATTCTTAGTATAATCTCAAATGAGGGAGCAATGGGAATGTGCTCCATCTCTTGAGTGTTGACAACCCTTTCTATTATCATTTATGTGGTCATCCTTTGTGGATTTGTTAGTGGCTTTGTGCTTTGTCTTTCTGTATTAAGTATCTTATTAAAATTTTCCCATTCCCCTTCTAGATCAATTACTAGTGGCTTTGTTTGCTTCATTAGCATAGTTGAGGCCTCAACTTGTTTTATTAATGAAGTCTGCTAATCAGACTCTGTTGTAGACTGAGCTGTGCCTTTTATTGACTCCTCATCCTTATTATGTTCATTCTGGGATTGATTACCAGATTTTTCTACTGATTCTTTTTCTGAGCTTGTTTTGGACTTTTCTTTTGAATCATCACTTAGGCTAATGCTACGAGTAGGATCTCTTATTGGTTCAATGAGTAATTGGTCCAATCGGACCTTATATATCCTATGTTTTTTGTAATTCTCAAAAGCCTAGAGACCTTCTTGGTCAAAAAGAATTCGTGTTGTATGTTGAACCTCTTTGAAGGTGTTTTTCTGTAGGAAAACATCGTCAAAGGGATCCGTTTCATGAAAAAACAATTTTATTTGAACCATTGTAGTATAATTACTTCCAACACCAAAGGGATCATATTTCCTCCCTAGGAACATTGGAAGATGTAAACATAATACATTATCAACTTCTTTGAAAGCATGACCTAAGTCATGCAATGCAAATGCTCTACATATTACAGGAAATTGGGGCCAAATGGCCTTCTTGGAATATTTCAGTACTTTACTCATCCCCCCCACACTGCAGGTCTGATAGGCCATCTCCCTAGCCATCAGTTTGTCTAGAATGTAAAACGGTATCACATGGGGTGAAGCAATGCTACCAAACACTCTGATATACGTAAACAGTTCTTCCCCAAACCATCTCGCCATGGGGAGAATATCTACCTCAGCTTCTTGTGGAAATCTTGGGGCATCTCTGTTGTAGATCTTTTTATGGATTGGGAGCATAACTTCATGACAAATTTTGAAGAAATGTGGCACAAAATTTGATTCCTGCATGACTTTGTGATAAATTTGAATAGGAAGTGGATTTTGTACTATCCACTTCCATCCCATAATAAAAAATTCGGAAACAAAACAAATAACATCCATAACATAGGTGCTCAAAAAGAATGGAGGGTAAACCCTCGAAGCAATTCTTCTCTTTCTTCTGTATTCTAAAATTGCAGTGGCTAAATTATCTGACAGGATTTGAGCCCAATTCATTATTGTGGCATTGGTAGCCGCATCCACTAGAGGTAACCATTCTGATGAAAACTTGTTGATGCTTGGTTTCCCAAATAGTCTACATAACATTGTAGTGGAAAAACAGTAAGGAGAACAAAGAGAGGTAGTGGTGTACATACCATTTTTTTTATTTTTATTTTATTTTTATTTTTCAGTCTTTCGTCATTGTTTGACTAGTGCTTTGTGCATTTTGCCAAGTCTTCATTCTCCTTGGTGAACTTTTTGACAAATTGCTTGTTGTAGCTGGCCTGAGGTTCTGGTAAGTGGTACATATACCTCAAATTATTTGGAGTAAATGACCCCATGACTTCTTGGTTGGCTGTCTTGAACTCTTTGTCGGATATATCTGTGTCATCTATAATCCATTTCACCATGTCGGTGTAGGGGAGTATCTTTGGTCTTGCTACAATGCGGTGTAGAAATGAACGTGCAAGTTCAATTAGGGATGCTTTAGAAGAGCTGCGTCCATCCACTATAACTGTAACTTCAATAATTTTCAGATATTCATTCTCTAACAACTGATACATAGCTTCCCACGTAGATATCCCTGCGTCTTGACTACAGGTAGTGTCTGTGAATAATGAGGTCATTTCTGACTTCTCAGCTGCAGGAGCCTTGCCTTTCTTCCCCATTTTCTTGTGTGTTATGCTCCGCATGTTCTTCCTGAAAGTTGCAAGCAGAGAGAAAGATATGATAAAAATGATATTGAATGCAAGAATAATCAATAGAAAGACGAAATAAGGTGACGGGAGGTCTTTAATTCTAAATCACATCAAAAGATATCAACTTGTGTCAAATAGTCCTTTACACTGATCCTAATCATTTTTAATAAATGACCACTAATGGGCTGTTATGCTAAACTTTAATGTTCATAAATTTGCATTGAATGTTAGAAAGCACTTCTCCTAGAACCTTGAGCCCTTATAACTGTGATAAAAATAATTTTGCGATTTTCTTCACAATATCCCAGATCGCTATATCACAAAACCTGTTCTCGTTACAATCCATCGTTACCTGAGTTGCTATGATATGCGATTTGTGAGATGCTATCACATTTCACAATAGTTTCTTACGTTTCATAAAGTAGCACCGTGGTATTGGAATTTGTGATGTGATGAGGTTATAAGCTTCATGATCTCACATTCTCACATATTGCATTTTCAAGGAGTAACTTTTATAAGGGATGTCTGTTGTAACCTTTTGCGATGTGAGAATAACCTTTTGTAGAGCGGGTTTTTCAAAGTGTAGTTTAAATATTCAAGACTTTCCGTTATAAAGTTATTCTTAGGCATTATGATCATGTATCACCTTTATAAGAAAATTATAGTTTGTGAAGTTTTATGCGCTTGGAATAGAAAGGGTATCACATGAACAACAAAACTTCACCCCATGAACAACAAAAAAGACTCATCCAAGTCCTTAGGAAATAGAAAGGGGATTTTTTATGGGATTACCCAGACATGAAAGAGATTGACCCTAAATTATGCATGCACCACATATACACTGAAAAATATGCAAGACCCATTCGACAACCGCAACATAGATTAAATCCTCAACTAAAGGATGTTGTGAAATAGGAACTTCAAAAACTGTTAGATGTGAATTTAATTTATCGTATATCTGACAGTAAATGGGTTTCTCCATTAGTAGTTGTCCCCAAAAAGAATAGAAAATGGTGGATATGTGTTGACTATAGAGAACTTAACAAAGCAATGAAAAAAGACCATTTTCCCCTTCCATTTATCGAGCAAGTCCTAGAAACATTAGTAGTAAAGAAGTTATTCTCTTTCCTGGATGGCTTTAGTGGCTACAACCAAATTCAAATTGCCTCTGAAGACCAGGATAAAACTACTTTTGCCTGCCCTTGGGGAACATTTGCTTACATGGTATTTCCTTTTGGATTGTGCAACGTACTTGCTACATTCCAAAGAGCCATACTCAATATTTTTTCAAACTCGATAAATGAGGGATTGGAAGTGTACGCAGATGATTTTACACCCAAAAATGTCATATGATGATGACAGAAGGCCTGATTCTCGGTCATTACATTTCAGTAGCTGGAATTCAAATAGATCCAACAAAGATGTAGGTAATCATCTTATTAGCTACTCCCTGGACTCAAATAGAGGTACATAGTTTTCTAGGATTTGCTCGATATTATCGTAGATTTATAAATAACTTTTCACAAATTGTTGCACCATTATATGCCTTGATAAGAAATGTTGATTTTATATGGACTGATAAATGTGAAATTTCCTTCACAGATTTTACATGGTTCATATCAATAGCACAAGTATTACGAGGCCCGAATTGGGATATACCCTTCCAGATTTCATTAGATGCATTAGATACAACTATTGGAGCAATTTTTGGCCCAGAAGAAGACAAGAAACCCTGCGCTATATATTACATCAGCAAAAACTTAACTCCTATTGAGTTGAATTACAGAGTAATAGGAAAGGAGTTTCTGGCTATTATTTATGCTATCAACAAATTTAGACACTATATAACCGGATACCCTATAGTTCTATATACTGATCACTCTGCTATTAAATACTTAGCCAATAAACCCATTACAAATGGAAGAGTGACTCGCTGTTTACTACTTTTTCAAGATTTTGACATAACTATAAGGATTGACCACGGAAGGAGAACCTTGTGGCAGACTTCCTATCTCGAGTGCCAAGAACAGACATTATAGTGGCGGTGGAGGATGAGTTCTCGGATAAACATGTGTTTGCTATGGCCATAAAAAAACCATCGTATGCGGATGTGGTGAATTACTTAGCAGTTGGACAATCTCCCAAACATCTGACACCAAGAGAAAGGAAGTTTACTGTGCAGCATAGCACTCGCTTCTCCTGGATTGGAGAATACATTTTTCACACGAGAGTTGATATGCACATCCGCAGGTGCATTAGGGAAGACGAAATTTATGATATCTTAAAAGCTTGTCATGATGGACCTTGCGATGGACACTTTGTAGATCACAGAACTGGACATAAAATTCTACAGATGGGCTACTACTGGCCCACTACTTTTAAAGATGCTAAGAAATTTTTCCAGGCATGTGATAGTTTCCTAAGGATGGGCCACCCTAGCCAATATGATGAAATGCCCCTACATCCATAGCTGGTGATAGAACTCTTTGAGTGTTGGGCATTAGATTTCATTGGGTCAATAAAACCATCATCCAACCAAAAATTGTATATATTGGTTGCAACAGAACATGTAACTAAGTGGGTGGAAGCAATAGCGTTACCAAGAGCAACAAAGGAAAATGTTATTAATTTTCTTTTCAATTTTTTTTTTTTTTATGGTATGGCTTACCTTGAGAAGTAATTACTGAAGGGGGGCCACAATTCGTTGGTCACAAGATCGTTGCTACACTGAAGAATCATCACATCACACACAAAATTACTTCTTTGTATCACCTGCAGACGAACCGGCAGGTGGAGAGTACCAACAAAGTTATCAAAGCTATTCTAACAAATACAATCTCATCACATTGATGATAGTGGACTGCTCAACTGCCAGAGGTCTTGTGGGCATACCACACAACTTGGAGAAACACTACTAGATACTCTCCATATCAACTAGTATTTGGTAAGGAACCCATTTTTCCCATAGAATTTGAAATACAAACACTGAGAACAGCCCAGGAAATGGGACTGGATTTAACTGAAACCCAAGTTAACAAGTTACAATAGATGAATGAATTAGATGAAATTCAACTATTGGCTCTACAACATACTGCACTCATCCAACAACAAAGAGCCAAATGGCATGATGCCCTGATTAAGAAACAAACATTTCATGAGGGCGACTAGGAACTTCTTTATGACTCCAGGGTTCAAGACTTCCCTGGAAAACTGCAAACTAGATGGTTAGGCACCTATGAAATAAATAAAGTGCATGACAATGGCACTCTTGCGCTGGCCACTATCGATGGGTCTGGTTCTTCTTTTAAAGCAAACAGGCATTAGGTGTGCCTCTACCAAAAACCACTTACCAAAGAACAACTGTTGTTTCTTTCTTTTTGTCATTGTGCTATTCAATTTATTAAATAGTTGTTGTTCAATCTATTGAACAACACTTTCTGTCTTTGCGCATTTGTTGTTCATTTAATTGAACAATTGTTGTTCAATCAATTGAACATCATTTTTTTTTTTCGTTTTGTGTGTTTGTTGTTCATTTAATTGAACAAATGTTGTTCAATCTATTAAACAACTGCTGTTCAATCTATTGAACAACATTTCTTTTCATTTTGTGTGTTTGTTGTTCATTTAATTGAACAAATGCTACTCAATCTATTGAACAAATACTGTTCAATCTATTGAACAACACTTCTTTTCATTTTGCATGTTTGCTATTCATTTAATTGAACATCTGTTGTCCAATCTATTGAACAACTGCTGTTCAATCTATTGAACAACATTTCTCTTCTTTTTGCATGTTTTGCTGTTCATTGAATTGAATAACTGTTGTTCACTCTAGTGAACAACACCTCTTTTCTTTTTTACATTGTTTACCATTTAATTGAACAATTGTTGTTCAATATTTTGAACAACTGCTGTTCAACCCAATTAAATAACAAATTTCTTTCTTTTGTGTGATTACTCTTTGCTTACCTCAGCCCCATTTTTCTTTTGTTTTTCAGTTTGTTTTCTTTTCATGGCATGAAGTACACTAATTTTACAAGGAAAAGAATTTATGGATTCTATTGAAGGGAGTTAACATCATTAATGTTATGATCTTTAACAGGACAACTTCTTGATGATAGATTATTTTCAAGAAAAGGGACATAGTTATTTCTATACCACTTTACTGCATTATTTTCTATTGTATGATATTGATTGATCATCTTAACACCATGTTGGTTCCACCCTTCTTGGTTATAATATTCTCTATCTATAACAAATAATATTATGGGTATACTTTTTTTATTGACATATTCAACTTCTTCCACCATCCTGCTCTTAAGGAGTATGGAGCCTCCCTCCATTTATTGTTGGGTTGTGTTATATTCTTTCCACATAGTTAACAGGGGGTTTGAGGGGTACCCGTAACCCCACTTT
>APFE030864622.1:66860-78349 GCA_000404065.3 Pinus taeda | reverse complement strand
GCAATTTCATACCCAGATAGCAAATTAACATCAAAAGGTGGACTTCTAGATCCTCAATTTACATTTGGAAGTCCAGGAAATACTGAAATCGTGATCTGTGAAAAGGTCAAAGGAAAATCCACTCTGTTCAGGATTTATTCCAAAAGCGATGGAATTTTTCGTAAAGAATTTTTCCTGAAAGAGAGTTGTTGTGTATTCGTTGAACTATGTGGCTATGACAGAATGGTTTTGCAACGGGGACTACTGGGGGAGCTGGAAGTAATGGATATTAGCGGTGAAAGTCCTGTTTGCATAAAGAAAACAAATATTTGCACTGCATGCCTACCCCACTACTTACATAAAGTTTCCAAGTTCATTTGCTTGGACCTTTTCTTTCTTCTTGAATTTATACGGAAGTTTACAACAATAAAGTACTATTCTACCACATTCAAAACACTTAGATGGTAGCTTATATTAGTATTTTCCCCACCACCTTTTGCATTTCCTTAAAAACCCGACCATCTCATCATCCAGTGATAGATGGAGAAATCCTCTTGTCTTTTGTGCTCTTTGGATTTCTTTGAAGCTTTAAATTATGCTTCCCCTTGCTCCTATTTCTCCCTTCCAATTCTTTACTTCTCACTACCAATTCTCATATATGATCTTTCCTTCCTCGCCTAGGTCTAGAAATATTGCTTGAACTCAGAGCTTGTCACCTGTAACCTTATTTAAGCATGAAACATACTCAAGAAGATGTAGGAAGCTCCAATTTTTATGCCATAGCACCAATATTTTGCAACACCTTGTACAAACCATAATATTTTGGTGATAATTTATTATCCTTCTTAGCTTGTTGGAGGGACATTTGTTTGTATGGTTGTAGTTGTAAAAATACCCAATCATTTTTATATAATATTATATAAATCCATATGTCCATTCTTCAAACCTTCCATCTTAGCTTCAATTAATTTTTGTGAGAGCGAAATTTGTTTCTCTTCGTCTCGTAATTTTGATATACCATGTTGCATTTCTTCCTCTTCTTCATGTATCATAGTAGAGATTTAGGGTTTCTTATTAGGTGTTTCCATTTTATTTCTTTGGGTCATCAATTAATGATAATTGTTATTCACAATTCCATTTGAATTAATTCAAACTACTCTCTCAAACAAAACTTATGCAAATTTAAAAAAATACTACACACTTTTTTGTTTTCATTTTATAGGAGCCCAATATTGAATTTAAAATATTTCTACAATTTTAGATCTCAAAGGTCTGAAATTGCATTCTACGGTGTTGGGTGGGGGATCCCCCAAGGTAGGTTTTGGAGGTTAAATACCAAGTTTTGACTAAGTCCAATGTAAAGACTCCACCATTTATGGGCACAGAGCACGAAGTTGTAATTGAGTGAGAGGGTTGTTTGCCCTCAATTTTACTATGTAATGTTGGCTTGAGAGATCTACCTATGGTCCACAAACCTCCAAGGCTCATTGTTTCATGGATTTGTAACTTTGTTGTGTTTTTGAAGTTTGTTGAGATTCTTTATATCTTAGACTAACTTTTCATGCTCACTGCCTTTATGAGATGAGGGTATCAACCAACTATTCCGAGCCTTTAGTGAATATAAGTTATAAATCTATATTAGGCTTGATTTTCATAATATTTTCTCTCAAAGATTCAACTTCTTCCTCAAGCTCTTGATAATTCCTTTCCCATTCAACTATCTAGTTTATAAGAAGCTCCTATTTTCTCCTTGATTCTCCAAGATGAATTTTTAGAGAGATGAAAACTCCATCATATGCATCTAAACTAGCCATTCTTTAACATTTTGACCCGTCTAGGTTTAGTCCTTCATTTTCATCGTGGAGTCTATCATCACTCTTTTGTTTATCCTTTAATTGTTAAACTAAAATATCCTTAAGCTTGAGAGTCTCTTCTAGATTAACTTTATAATTTCTAAATTCTTCATTATTGGAGTTATACATACTTTCTTCACCTCTCAAGAGTTTCTCTTTTAGTAGCTTGTTCTTCTTCTGAGTCTTCGTCCTCTTCCTCTAGTTCCACCATTCCTTTATGAGAAATTGGTTTGTCTTCCAACTTAGTGTCACGTTCAAATGTCATTAGCGTGCACTCCTCTTGTTATCCCTTAGATAATTCTTCATTATTTGACTCAATTCACTAAGTGTCCTCCTTAGAGTAGAATATCTTTTTATTTTGAGTCCTCTTTTTCTCACACTTTTTAACTTTATATCAACTCTTCTATTCTTTCACCTTTTCTTTCTTATTGAATTTATATGGAAGTTTATAACAAAAAAGTCCTATTCTACGACATTCAAAACACTTAAATGGTAGCTTATATTAGTATTTCCCCACCACCTTTTGCATTTCCTTAAAAACCCGACCATCTCATCATCGAGTGATAGATGGATAAATCCTCGTGTCTTTTGTGCTCTTTGGATTTCTTTGAGGCTTTAAATTATGCTTCCCCTTGCTCCTACTTCTCCCTTCCAATTCTTTACTTCTCACTTCCAATTCTCATATATGATCTTTCCTTCCTCGCCTAGTTCTAGAAATATTGCTTGAACTCGGAGCTTGTCACGTGTAACCTTATTTAAGCATGAAACATAGAAAACTTGGTGCACTCAAGAAGATGTAGGAAGATCCAATTTTTATGCCATAGTACCAATATTTTGCAACACCTTGTACAAACCATAATATTTTGGTGATCATTTATTTTCCTTCTTAGCTTGTTGGAGGGACATTTGTTTGTATGGTTGTAGTTGTAAAAATAACCAATCATTTTTATATAATATTATATAAATCCTTATGTCCATTCTTCAAACCTTCCATCTTAGCTTCAATTACGTTTTGT
This sequence comes from Pinus taeda, assembly GCA_000404065.3. NCBI lineage: Eukaryota > Viridiplantae > Streptophyta > Pinopsida > Pinales > Pinaceae > Pinus > Pinus taeda. The sequence goes on along the minus strand of APFE030864622.1, from coordinate 75,501 downwards.
GAGAGCAAAATTTTTTTCGCTTTGTCTCGTAATTTTGATATATCATGTTGCATTTCTTCCTCTTCTTCATGTATCGTAGTAGAGATTTAGGGTTTCTTACTAGGTGTTTCCATTTTATTTCTTTGGTTCATCAATTAATGATAATTGTTATTCACAATTCCATTTGAATTAATTCAAACGACGCTCTCAAACAAAACTTATGCAAATTTAAAAAAATACTACACACTTTTTTGTTTTCATTTTATAGGAGCTCAATATTGAATTTAAAATATCTCTACAATTTTGGATCTCAATGGTCTGAAATTGCATTCTACGGTGTTGGGTGCGGGATCCCCCAAGGTAGGTTTTGGAGGTCAAATCCCAAGTTTTGACTAAGTCCAATGTAAAGACTCCACCATTTATGGGCACAGAGCACGAAGTTGTAATTGAGTGAGAGGGTTGTTTGCCCTCAATTTTACTATGTAATGTTGGCTTGAGAGATCTACCTATGGTCCACAAACCTCCAAGGCTCATTGTTTCATGGATTTGTAACTTTGTTGTCTTTTTGAAGTTTGTTGAGATTATTTATATCTTAGACTAAATTTTCATGCTCACTGCCTTTATGAGATGAGGGTATCAACCAACTATTCCGAGCCTTTAGTGAATATAAGTTATAAATATATTAGGCTTGATTTTCATAATATTTTCTCTCAAATATTCAACTTCTTCCTCAAGTTCTTGATAATTCCTTTCCCATTCAACTATCTAGTTTATAAGAAGCTCCTATTTTCTCCTTGATTCTCCAAGATGAATTTTTAGAGAGATGAAAACTCCATCATATGCATCTAAACTAGCCATTCTTTAACATTTTGACCCCTCTAGGTTTAGTCCTTCATTTTCATCCACGAGTTTATCATCACTCTTTTGTTTATCCTTTAATTGTTAAACTAAAATATCCTTAAGCTTGAGAGTCTCTTATAGATTAACTTTATAATTTCTAAATTCTTCATTATTGGAGTTATACATACTTTCTTCAACTCTCAAGAGTTTCTCTTTTAGTAGCTTGTTCTTCTTCTGAGTCTTCGTCCTCTTCCTCTAGTTCCACCATTCCTTTATGAGAAATTGGTTTGTCTTCCAACTTAGTGTCACGTTCAAATGTCATTAGCGTGCACTCCTCTTGTTATCCCTTAGATAATTCTTCACTATTGGACTCAATTCACTAACTGTCCTCCTTAGAGTAGAATATCTTTTTCTTTTGAGTCCTCTTTTTCTCACACTTTTTAACTTTATATCAACTCTTCTATTCTTTCACCTTTTCTTTCTTCTTGAATTTATATGGAAGTTTACAACAAAAAAGTCCTATTCTACCACATTCAAAACACTTAAATGGTAGCTTATATTAGTATTTTCCCCACCACCTTTTGCATTTCCTTAAAAACCCGACCATCTCATCATCGAGTGATAGATTGAGAAATCCTCGTGTCTTTTGTGCTCTTTGGATTTCAATGAGGCTTTAAATTATGCTTCCCCTTGCTCCTACTTCTCACTTCCAATTCTCATATCAAATGTAACTTTTCTTACAAAGAGGGCGATCTCCTCATCTGAGTCATAGATGGAGAAATCTTGGTGTCTTTTGTGCTCTTTGGATTTCTTTGAGGCTTTAAATGATGCTTCCTCTCCTCCTACTTCTCACTTCCAATTCTCATATCAAATGTGATGAGGGTTCCATGTAGTTGCTCCATTTTGAGAGTCTTTGCTTGTGCCATCTATTCTATGGCTCAGATCTGCCATTAAACCTCTTTGGGAGAGATCCTAAGACTTTATAATTGACTACCCTAATGTATTCATCAAGGACTCTAATCATATTAGATACTTCATTAACTCTAAATAAGTATTCAATAATATATTCACCAACATTTATCCTTGTAATTTTAAATTTCATTCTATAAGTTTAAAGTTTTACTTGCTTTATCCTCTCATTTCCCTTATAATAGTACTTGAGCTTGTCCCAAGTTTTTTTTGGTTGACTTGTAGTGAATCAAATTTTCTATTCATATTGGTTACGACTAGTGATGATGAGGTTCATGGCATTTGCATTATTATTGTAAAGTCTTCTTTCATCAAACTTATAAGTGGAGTTATCATAATTATGTATGTAGATTCTATTATTGCCCATAAATTGAATCCAAGAGACATGATGTATGATTCCATTATGAATCTCTAAAATATGTGATTTACTCCATCAAATACATGACTATACATCTTGATTTTCCTCATTTACCATGAGATCATGTGGATCTAACTTCCAATGGTTAACTTGTTCTTGAAGGATCTTGCTCTCATATTAGTTGTTGAGAATCTCGAATTACTTGGGGGGAGGGTTGAATCAATAATTATACAATTTACAATTTTTTAAGAAATCGTGCATCAATATGTAAGCTATACACAACAAAAAGACAATCACATCACATATGTACATAGTGATTTAATGTCAAAACCCTTCCAAGAGAAAAACCACCAAAACTCTGTTTGTATTGTGATGTAAAATAAGAACACCAACTATGTTTAAATCAATATTTGATAGCACCAACTCAAATGAGTCTCCAACCCCCTTAGATCAGAAAGCTCAAGCTTACTTAAGGAACAAAGCTTAAATATTTGTAGGGACACACCCACTTCTACCACTATGATCTACTCTTTCATGGGATTTTTAAAGTGAGACCTCTAGCACCTTAATTCACTTTTTATTTAATTCATTTCCCTCTTATCACCCCACTCTCATCTATAAATCCTTGACCTAAATATGCTTCTCAATCATCTATAGGTACACATTACCTCTGTCTTGGGCCCTAAACTTCATTAATTCACTCACTTTGTTGCTTTGTTGGTCACTATTTACACTCCCCTTTCTTACTATGTTGCTCCTTTTACCCATTCAACGCATACTCCCTGTTGTTATTCTTTTCTTTAATGTAACATGCACATTGATCAAGAATAGTATTTTATTTACTCCTCTCTAGGCTAAAGAAGAAACACTTCAATTAATTCTCTACTCTTTCAGAGAATGCTTCATCACCAAGACTTCTCACATACGCGTTATGAACTTAAGGTTCTATCTTTTTGGCTCTTTGCACTCAATTATAGAGTGATGAATATCATCATCAATCCTTACCAAGATAAGTCTCACAAGAATCCTTCACATCCTCATTCCCTACCACCTTATTTAATGAAAACAATAACATTTAATTTTCACACTTGCTCATAGTTATCCCTCATTTTGTTGGGTGTGGAGCGTGATTATGTTCTGTATTCAAAGGTATCGCCGTATTGGACCCAAATTCGTAATGGGGCGGCAATGCTGCTCATAAAATATTTGCTGTAGGGGGGGTCCAAGGGGAGCGGTTGTGACCTTTGGGAGCCCCCCCTTGGTGGGGGCATCGGGGGTAGTGCCCCCGAAGCTAAGAATAGATGTAAAATTGCCTTGTAAAATGTTGTAATTTCATAGTCAATCTCGGCCGTTAATTAGGTAGATATCTAATTGTAGAAGTTATGTTTAATTTAGGGTTTTTGGCCCTAGAAGGCAACTCGTCACTGTATATGAGGGAATTGTATTGCGTCTATGTATATTTGTATTCTGAGTGAAGAAGAAAGAGGAGATTGAGAGCGAAGAGGGAATTACAATAGATTTGTTGTAGGTTGTATCTCGTCAGTTTGATGGATAATATAAAAAGAGGACTAGCTATTTCTCCATGGACACAGCCCAAACTGTGTGAACCACGTATATATGTGTCTCTCTTGTTTTATGCATTTCCTATGTTTATATTTCTGCAATATTTTATGTGTTCCATTGCTTTGTAATATATAATTTTCTAACACATTTCTCATCATAACATAAAATCCTCTTTTATATGTAGTTCTTTGCTTTCCAACAACAAAATAAAATATTTCAATTCGTAATTTGTCTTTAGTGCTAAATTATAATTTCTAACCACCTAGAGAAGCTAAGATCATTCTCCATACAATTGTGGTTGTCACCAAGCACCATTACACTAAATGCACTTAACTCCTAGTTGGGTTTGGACATTTCACGTGGTTGCACTTAAGAAAAATTCCTTGAACATCAAGACTCCTAAAGAATCATATGATTTACCTCCACCATCATGACTTCGGTAGAATTTTGAAAATTTGATGTCATAGGAAGTAATTTCCAAACACCATCACTTGGCACAACAATTGAAACTATGCCACATCATCCCTCGGTGACACCCATTTCATCACGATGATATCACTGAGTCACATGATATCTTTTGAGAGGTAACATGTGTCACATAGATTTGTCCCTCTTTGTCACCCAAAAAAATTAAATCTTCTTGGGACATGTCAATTATGCATGGTGCCACATCATACTCTAGGCCTATTCAACACAATGTCATTGGTCACATCATTCTAACATGACCCTCTAGGAACTCTTCGAGCAACATTTAGAAAGGACCTTGCTAATTTGAATTTTTTTAGTAAGTGTAACAAAACATTTCACTTAATCCACTTTGACAAACAACCCTAACAACAAAAAATGGCTGCTAAGACCTTCAAAACCTTATTTAGAAAACCTATAAAAAGAAAATATAAAATAACATATAAGTCAAGATATTATATGAGAAACCTAATGGAAATATGATAAATTGAATGTTATTATTAAAATAAAAATTTTACACCTTGTGAGGAGAATGTGAACACTTGGATCTACAAATCCCCCTCTATGCGATGGGTACTTTGATACCTTGCGCTTTAGCTATATCTTTAGTTCCCTCTCTAAAGAGGTATGCATTGGGAAGAAAGAAGTGGTGGTGGCTTGACATTGAAAATGGGAGCCCAAATATCACAAGAAGTGTAACCCCCCAACCCACACTTACCCAATTTCACATCTCGCCACGATAAACATGTGATGAGTGTCATTGTGATATGACCTGGCCTCCAAGTAGTTATGGAAGTGGGACCTACAAACTAAAACCTTTTTGACATCACTGAGGGACTACATACAAATCACAAGCCAAATAGCCAACTCAAGTGACCAATCCTTGAGTTGGAACTCTTTTTCACTCACCTTTTCCTATAACCGCATCCATGCTGTTGGAAGGTTACAACTGCACTCACAAGTTTGCCTCCATTTAGTTATGACCTAAATCCTCGAGTTATTTTCTTGCAGTTTTGAGATTTGATCAACGTTTTAGGCTAACCTCTAGACGACTACCCAAAACTCATTGTAACTTTCTAGAAGCATGGAAATGATGAAAATAACGATGAACATTCAAAACTAAAGCAATAAATTGAGCTAGACATGCCTATTCCATGATAGATATTTCGTCAAACATATGGTAAACATTTAGTCAACTTAAAAGAAAAAGATATTCTACTCTAAGGAGGACATTTAGTCAACCTGGTCCAATAGTGAAGAATTATCTAAGGGATAAAAAGAGGAGTGCACAATAATGAGGATAAAGTTATTTTCTTTTCCACGTAGAGTAGAGTAGAAAAAAATGAAAAAATAAAAATAAAAAATCTTAGGTGAAAACCTCCTTTGAGGTGCTTGAGATTGGCTCATTGATTGAAAACCTCCATGAGGTGGTCAATGAGTTGGAAGAAAAGAGAAAAATAGAGAAAAAGAAAAGATCCTAGGTGAAAACATCATTTGAGGTGCTTAGGCACATCTACTAGTTGAAAACCTCATTGAGGTGGCTAGTATGCCTAGAAGAAAAAAAAGGAAAAAATGAAAAATCTTTGCTCCATGTATCTCTATGATGAATGTAGGTTCTATCCAACATGCGCAAACAACAAAAACAAGTTGGTACCAAAAGAAACAAATTGGTCAAGCCTAGTCAAAAGAAGTCAAATTTGACTTTCTCCTCCTTTACTCAAATGATCCAACAAGGAAACGGCCATGTCAATCCATCATCCTCATATATTTCCACCATCCACCCATCATTCACAAGATTTTCCCATTAACTTTGATTGTTGTCCTAAAAAAATACATGAATGCTCTGTTTTACTACATGAAACAAAAGTACATAGAGCAGAAAACCATTTTTTCCATATCTTGCAAACCATGCATCCCTTTTCCAAGATGTTTCAGGGGTAGATGCATATGGATGATGGTAGCATGCTCAAGCGAGTTCAGAAAATTACAGTTCACATCAACAAGAAGACAACTTATCAAGAAATAATATCAACAAAAAGGAAAAAGGTAGTCAAGAAGATGTACCTCAGTCATGAGCAGTACAACAACATCAACTCAGCAGCAACATGCATGTCTCTAAAACAATCATTATGAAGGTACATATATGAAATATTCTTGATCTCTTCACTCGAGCATATTATAGTTAGAAATTTGTTGTCAATGCATAAGAGATGATATTTCATAATCTAAGAATGGGTCAACAATCTCGACCACCTTCAACTAGTTAATTTCAACTCACTCATTCACTTATGCAATGTGGAAAAGTCAAATTAGGAAGGGTGATGATTTCAAAGAATGGAGAAAAAAATTAAAATAAGAAATTTTTGCAAAGGCTAAGTCACCATAGGACTCCAAGCCCTCCTTTCACTTAATATTCACTATCTATGCATCATTCATCCATCCCATTTCATAATTTCAAGAACAAACCTTACACTTTCTCTCACCATGAAAATTTCTTGAAAAAACAGAGAGAGGATCCTCTCCATTCTCACAAACCTACACTACTCTCTCTGATCTCTAACATCATCCTCCAAGCCCTCTATATCATTTCTCACCACTCACATATAGTTATAAGACCATGGAAGAGGAGGAATGACTGCTACAGGAAGGCAGAATGTTGCTACAAGAAGGAAGAAAGGAACAAATTGTGCTAAAACCCAAAATGGTAGTGCCTAAGAGATACATAATCAAAACAGAGAAATCCAAGGGCATTTTTCAATCATCTAGGCCAAAAAATAAAAGAAGGCAACAAAAGGAAACAAGACATTCGCCATCAAAACAAAACTCAAAATGTTGTGATGAAAAGAGGTTTTCCAATAGGTCTCTAATCTCTTTCTAACTTTCGCACAAGGCCTAAAAGATGTTATAAAAATGGGAGAAAGGCATGGGAGTCAAGTTGAGGGCCTAGCCTAGGCTCAGACTATCATTTATGCTCAAAACATGTTTCTTGTAGTTTTAACAAGGTTTCCTATAGGTTTCGTGTAGCTTTGACATAAATTACTATAGGATGTCCTATTTCGATTCTAAAGGAATTTTGAAGGTTCCATAGGTGTCTAAACTGTGAAAAAAGGTAGAAGAAAGTTGATAAGGATGTGAAATACCATGCAAAACTAAAAAATATTCAATAACCCACCTTGAATAAGGGGAAGAAGGCAAACTAATGGTCTAAAAAAACCATGATTTTTATATGCACAAATGATTTTTCTATGCACAAATAGATTTTTGGGCTTGTCCTTGCAGAATGTACAACCAATATTCGTAAGAGAAAGGACTGAGAAATGCACAAGAGAGAGGCCACTAGGGCGATGAATCAGGCACAATGAGGTCACTAAGTTTCTTAGAGGATGAGCAATACTTTCAGGAGGGGGTATGATGGGCCTCTACATTAGACGTAAATTAAGGCTCATGCCTCTAAATTAAACGTAAATTAAGGCCCATATAACCATCCTTCAGCACATTAAACTTCTCTTTTTTCATTAGATAATATATTTTAAACTTTAATATGTTCATTAGGAAGGTTTATGAATAATTGCATATTTGTGCCTAATATTATTTATTTTTATGGAATGTTATGAGAATATTAGGTAGATTATAGAGATTTGGAGGAGGAGATAATCTAGGGACCTACTCCCTACTTTAGGAGGATCAATATTAATAAGAAATTAGTGAGATATTTAGGAATAATGGCACATATTGTGGAGCTCCAATGATTGAGAAAATCTAGGAATGGGTTCCCTCCCATTTAATGCAAATTCCTAGTATTGGGAATGAGATCCACTAATCAAGGGATTTTGGTGGTAAAATCTTCCTCCTTTCATGGGTAATTATTCCTAATAATTTTTTATAAGTACCAAGTAAAATTTTCCTCTAGGGATCGATTTTGATTAGTCTTCTTGTGGAGAGAACTCGTATTTTTTCACCTCCATTGTCATTTTTTGCAGAGATGTAATTGTATTAATGGAAATAATAAAGATTGGTGTCATGCTTAGCTTCTAAATATTGGTATCCTCCATAGGAATCTGAGTTTCCTTGGGATTGACTATCCGAGGAGCCTCATAGCCCTTTTGTATCATTTTATTTTCTTCTTTTTACTTATTATTCACATGCATCTCTTCTTCTTGTTTTCTATTTCTGCCTTCAGTATTAATGATTTCTTATTATAGGATTGGGTTAAATGGTTGATATAAGTTATTTTGCAATATCACGAGCATCATTTCATCCTTGGCAAATATTTGGAAGGTCATGGTAATCATTGAGCTACTTGGATTAGTTTTCTTATTCCCAAATCTAGATTTCTCGAACTCCTTTGTGGAAAAAAACTATAAATTTATGATATTTTTTAGAGCATGTTAGCGAGATTCAATTGAGTTTGTTCCACTTGCATTAGATCAAAAGTAAATTCTAGTTAATAAAAAAAATTATCCAATT
>APFE030864622.1:27818-66850 GCA_000404065.3 Pinus taeda | reverse complement strand
TTCTTCACAAATAAGACAAGGATATTTAGGTTTGCGCTTTTCGTCATTAGTTTCCGATTTTTCTGTTTTCTCCTTTGGAGCCTTGTCTGCTTTATTCTTCTTCTTACCCTTCTTCTTTCACTATTTTTTGATTTGACCGCAGATGTCTCTACGGCGTGAATATTGGCGGAAATTTTAGGAGAAGACTCACCTGTCGGGGAATCAGGTAGGGTCTAAACACTTGATTTCTTGTATGGTAAATGCATGTTTAGAGAAGGATTGCTCTTAATTGCCTTGTTTGTCACTAGAAAGTCTTAGGCTTCTAGGGAGGTTGGTTTTGTCCACAATATTAACTCTTTCCGCATGACACCACGGAAACAACTATGCCTGAACATAATTGGAAATTAACACTAACCTATTGCTGCTATCTAGGTTACAGAAGCAAAAAGCACCAAAACTAGGCTAAGGGGACAGAAATGGAACTAGGCTAAGTCTGTATATAAGCGGAATAAGTGGAGGTCAAAATGGTGAAAAGAGGATGTAATGAGCAACAACGCATGAGGACCATTAGATTAGGCGGGTGAAGGGTAAATGAATGGTTGATATCAGACAGTAGGAGGGTATGTAGGAAAATGGGCAAACATGTTGGACTAACAGGATGGGTGGATGGGATTATATTGCGAAGGCGATCGATAGATGAACAGCAGAGATCGGCCAAGCCGATTGGTGATTGGGTGAAGTGACAACCATCAAATCAAGAGATAGATCAACAGTGGAGATTGCAGTGTGAAAATAAACATGTGGAAATGACGAGTGGGTTTGGAGGGCGGTAAACTATATCTCATGTGCCCTCAAAGTCGTAAATGGTATTTTGAGAATTCACGTGATTAGCCTTCTTGGCCGACACGTAGCATGGGGAAACCACCCATATCGTGCACTCTCAGCTTGATAACAGTCGAAAGGAAATCCACGCGATATGGCGCGAGGGCTGTCGGATCTGGCAAAGGCAAATTTACGGCAGAGATGTGACTGAGCAGGTTGGTGAGCAAGTGCGCGATGACCCTCATATCTAATAAGGCAGATCGATAGTGGGGATTTAAAAGGAAAAAAGTCAAATGCGAAAAGTGGATTTGAGCGGTTATTGGACGATTTGGCTTGTGAAAGGCATTTTACCAATAAAACCATTTAAACATGAATTATGAGCTCCTTCGTAAGCATTCTGGGTTGAACAAGAATGACAGTATGAGGGAGGTATGAGGCAGAGGGTGAAGGGATAGATGACCAGGAAATGAGTGAATGATCATGAAATGAACCAAACAATGATATGATGAACCACATGCTTGCATCAAACAAGAAACCATATGGAAACCAAAACTCTATGTTTTTGGGGTTGCTGCAGGGTTTCTTCCTCACATCATGGTCCCAGAGGGAGGAGGTGAGGCTAAGACACCTGTGAGCATCCTGATGGATCTTTTCTTTTCCAACCTACTGAATAAATGAAAGCATAAATGAAACAAACTGAAACACAACTAATCTATTATACCCTACTATAATGGACTAAAAATTCTTCAAGCAAATGAACAAGAAACAGGAAACTACTTAAGTTAATGAGAAGGAAATGAGAAATCTATGTTGAATCACTGTAATGAAAATGCATCTATTTAACCAAATGAACAATCAAACCATGCATCTATTCTACTGTTGTAATGGAAATGAACTACTTAAGTTAATGAACAGAAAGTGAGATTCTATGCTAGAATACAATTCAAGAAAGAGGAGCTTTGGCTGCTAGGGTTGGGCCCTAAACCAAGAGCTTCAGCCCTTTGAGTTAACTCAGTGCCGACTCAAATCAATACTCATTTTCATTATCAAAGAACATTGTGTTACATTAAACTGTTACAAGTCTTCAGTGGACAAAAATTCTTAATACTTGCTAACTAACTGACTGACTATTTGTTAACAGCCTAAAAACTAACTGACTAAAAAAAATGAGGTCCGAAGCCTCTCTATTTATACATCTGAAGTCTCAATGATTTCCCTCAAAATTAGGGAGGTACAACTCCCAACTTAATGGTAACTTGTCCTTTCACTTTCACTAGCTCGGCTGCCTTCTAGTAGGGAGGCTGCTTGTACTTCCACTTGCTTGGTTGTCTTTTAGTATTCTTGATTTTTCTATGTGTACTTTTAGATGATGGAGTGATATTTGAATGGATGGGTAGTAAATGAGGAGGATTTACCTCCTATAATTCCTCTCCCTTGTCTCATCTAAGTTTTTACCAAGGTATTTTACCATAGTTACTTGATTTTACCTTTTATCCCTGCATTTCCCTTGCTTTTATCCTTTATTCCTGCATTGCATGCACATTAGACCACAAAGCAAAATATCCAACTCTAACTCAACTCATAAGCAAAATATAATCAAAAGTATGCAATAAGTTGTGAAAATATTTGGTTTGGCTAAGCTAGGAGGTGAATTAAGGCCAATTAAGGCCCATATAATTACTCAATGATGAGACTCGTCACTATCAATCCTAGTGTACCAAGCATGAGGTGCCTATTTGAGACCATATAATGTTAGCTTGAGTTTGCACACATGAGACTTCTAATCAAATGTCTGAAGGCTTTCTGGTTTCTCAATGTACACCTCCTCCTCAATAAATCCAATGAGGAATGTTGTTTTTACATCCATCCGATGGGTCTTCCACCTCATCTATGTAGCTAGTGCAAGAATTGATCTAATGGATGAGTACCTTGCTACAGGAGAAAATTTCTCCTCATAGTCAATTACCTTAAATTGAGAGTACCCCTGCGCCCTAAATCTAGCCTTTTACTTCTCTATGCTTTTGTTTGTTGCATGATTTACCTTGAAGATTCATCTTGAACACACAAATGATTTATCTAATGGTCTTGGGACCACTTCCCAAACAATGTTATTTATAATGGAGTTGTATTCCTCCACCATTGCATCAACCCATACAAGTTTCTCTATTTTTTCCTCAAAAGAGGATGGATCCGTCTCTACAATATTGTTCATTATATCCATGTAGCCAATGTATTGATCAGGTGACCTTCTTTTCCTGCACTAATTTGAAGGAGCACCCACCTTCTCCCCACATCCTGCACAAGTTTGTCAGCTTCCCTAGTCCTTTTCCTACCTTCTTTGGATGGTTATGCTTGAGTGGTTGCCTACACTCTCTACTCCTCAATTTGTGGCCACCCCACAACTTCTTAAGGTTCCTCCTTTGGAGCTAAAATCTTCTCTTCTAGTGGGATCTGAAGCTCCATGTCAAGAGAGCACCACATCACTTTCTCCTCATCAAATTTTACATCCCTTTGCACCACTATGATTTCGAGGGATGGAAAGTACACACGATAGTTGTGGGGAGTTTATGTGTAACCTACAAATATCCCCAGTTTTTTTGTTCAGTCAAGCTTGTTCCTTGATTATTTAGAGACATGGTAGTAAACAGAGGCTCCAAAAATACTGAATTATGATACATCTGACTTTCTTCCAAAGAAATCCTCCTATAGTGTAATCATACCTAGAATTTGATTAGGGCTTTGGTTTGGAAAATAGACTATTTTGTTGCATGCTTCAGCCACAAATCCAGAGGTAGGCCTTGGTCATGCAACATTGTCATCACTGTTCCCACAATGCTACAATTATTTCTCTCAACCACTCCATTATGTTGTGGGTTGTGGGGTGTTGTCAATTCTCATTGAATGCCTTATTTTACATAGAAATTTTTAAATTCATTCCACACGTACTCACCTCCATTATTTCTCCTGAGATCCTTCACCTTCTTGCCAATTTCTTTCTCAACTAGTGACTTGAATTCTACAAACTTACTAAATGTCTCATATTTCCTCCGCATGAAGAAGATCCAACACTTCCTTGAGAAGTCATCAATAAAAATGACATATATTTATGTCTGATAGTGGAGGCTATCGACTAAGGTCCACAGAGATTAGAGTGGATCCTTTCTAGGACTGCATGTTCTTTATTGTCTCGATCGCGGAATGTGGATTTTTTGTACTTCCTAAAAGTACATCCTTTGCATACAACCTGCTTCTCAATTTCTCCTTTAGAGAGGCTTGTGTTTATGTGTTGCATAATATTCAGGGTGCCATGATGCAAATGGCCAAGTCTTATGTGCCAAATTTCACTGACATTGTGGCTCTGCACCTTCTCTTCCTTTGTGCTTAGTGTATCACAATCTTCCACATCTAGCTTATGTAGTTTCTTCACACGAACGCTGATCTGATTCACCTGTCCTATGGTTATTTGTCTTTGGAATGCTTTTCATTTTCTAAAGATCAAATCATAACCACGGCCTTCCAAAACTACAACAAAGATGATATTTTTCTTTAGGCCTGGAACGAACATGACATCCTTGATCCTGATAGGGGAGCCTGACTCCCTTTGAAAGGTGACAATGCCAACCACAGTCGCATTGTACCTTCCATCATCCCCCAAATCAATGTGCATATGCAAGTCTTTCTTCTCCAGGTCACCAAAAAACTCTCTAAACCTTATCATGTGGCAAGATGCACTCAAGTCCAATTACCACATGCTCCACATCATTGTGTTAGCCATGCATGCAATAAGGGTAAAATCAAGCTCGATCTATGAAGACATGGCTTCACCTGCTGCTCCTCCTGACATCTTCTTGGTTGTATTTTTTGTGTGGACACTTTATGATATAATGCTCGAATTGATGACATTGGAAGCATTTAATTGGGACAAATCTTTCTTCTTGCTCCCTTAGCTAGAATATGATTTGGAATGATATTTCTTCCCTTTTCCCTTCTTTGGTTTTCCAACCAATGTAAATTTTTCTTCATCCTTTCCCTTGGATGAAGTGCCATCTCTAGTATTCCACCTTATTTCCCTATACCAAATTGTACCATGAGTGTTCCCAATTTGGTATTTTCTCCCTCCCATTTATCAAATCTTGATAGTTATGCCAACTCTTAGGAAGGCCCATAAGGGCTAGGATTACCAAGTCTTCTTCAGGGACATTAACACCATCCCTACCAAGCTCATCATGAGATTGTGTGAAATTGGTCAAATATTGTGAAATAGTGTCATTCTTTTGCATCTTGAGGCTTCGAATTTTATCGTTTAGCATCAGCTTCTTATGGTCACTATTGTTCTTGAACAATTCTGTCAGTGCTTTCCACATTGAAAATGGAGTTTTTTTCCCATGCAGATTTGAGAAAATTTCATCCTGTACTCCCTCCAATATTATTCTCCTCCCCTTGGCTACATCTTTCTTCCACTGAGAAGGTTTATGGGCATCATATTCCAATGGTTTTGCAACATATGTCTTGATGTATTCTAGTAATCCATTGTCATCCAATATCGCCTCCATGCGATTCTTCCATGCCACAAAATTAGAGGTGCCTTCCAAGGCATACTCTAGCCTCATTCCATTAAAGTCCATTTTCTAAGTTCTGAAGAAATCCTGCTACATTGAACTCCAAATTTGATCCTCATGAGAAAAAAATTCGAAATTTCTACTCTAATGTGAATCCTCTTCTGATACCATGTAGAAATTATGATGTAGATTCGCATCTTCTCATGATTTTTTAATCAAAATCACAAGACACAAACCTAATCTACTACTTTACAGAAAGTAATTCATAATCTAGAACAAAACTTTTAGACATGCAATAACAAATAACACACATGCACATAATATTTTTCTCGAGGAAATACATATGCTAAAACCCCAATGTTTTCTTGCATTAATATGATGAATAGAGATGTATTACAATTGTTTTGCTCGACTGAGGACACCCTGCAAGTGTGTAACCTATCTCTCTACTCACTGAGAATATTTGACCCAAACTTAGTCATTTTTTTTTCCTCTTCTTGAGCCCCTATTTCCTTGTGTAATTACTTGAGAAATTAGGTCCCTATTATCTAGGAATTTCCCCAAAATGGATTGCGCAATTCATCAGGTTGATCAGTAGGTTGCATGCAACACTTGTACCCTTCAAAATAATCTACAACTGATGTTACACTGCCTTGGAATCTCCACCTCAACTGGGTAACTTAAATTCTCTGCATGCACTAGATATTTTGGGTTTATCAATTAGTTAACTAGATGATCACTGAGTTTGACTGAAGTCCCACTACACAACTGACCTTCCACTAGTTCCTCCAACAGTTGGAACTAGTTTAACTGAAAACAACTTGAGATAACTGACTTTGATTGCTACAAATTAGCAATCCCACATGCTTAACTAAAATCTAACTCCTCCAACTCAAATTTAATGAGTAAACTAGGTGACATAATCCATGTCACACAATTTAACTACATACAAGTTGTATGTTGATGTGGAAATTCAAATTTTCTCGATTTAACCAAAGTAAAATCAAATTGAGAATTTTTTGATGCATTTTTCAACATGCGTTGGGTTCGGCTAATGACTGCCACTGCTTATACTTGGGTAGCATGTGAGTTTGGGCATGGCTGGACCTTTGTAAAACTGTTGCGAAGTATTTTTGAAGTTCAATTGAAAGAAGTTTGGGGAATTGTTTGGAGTTCCTCCTCCCATGTATATTGTTGTATACATTGGTTTATGATTGTTGTTATGATATCACAGAATTTTAGAAGTATTGAATATTAATGAAGCAGAGTAAATTGAAGTTTATTTACACTGCATATTGAATAAGGGTATTGAACTTAAATGAAAATTTGACAAATTGTTGAAGTGAATGAGAAGTAGATGTAGTCCGGGTTAGAGTAGTTTCTACATTTGCGATGAATTATTGTTGGTGTTGCATAATGTCCATGGTGGTATCAAGGCATTACAATGTGGGACCATGATAGTTCAGATTAGAGACCATTGTGAAGAAAGTGGGAATTGACAGAAGTTCATGAAAAATCTACCCACTTTGTGAGGACATGGTAATAGAGCCTACTTTGCAAAGGTGGGCATTCGGAGGAAAAGGCACTGTGATCAAGGTTGTGAATAGGTTGAGGGTTAGGTAGTATGATGGCAGGTCTGCAAGAGGGTTATGATATAGTTATGCAACTTATGGACAGGTTGGGTCACATGAAGGAAAAGATGCCACGATTGTGAGAAGAACATGAAGTTTTGGAAGACAAGGTTAGAAGGGAGTTTCCATGACTTGGTTGGTCAGTTGGGCAGGTTGAAACTGCTAACTGTGATGAAGAAGAATTTGTGACATATGATGAGGAAGTTGACCTAATGTTCAAGTCTGATCCATAGAAGGAAGAAGTTGACCATAGGGACGAGCATGAAGAAATAAGTGTTGTGCTCTTGTTAGCGAAAGAGGAGGAACTTTCTCCAATGAAGCTTTCCAACATTGGACCATATTCATGTATATCTCAACCTTGGAAGAGAGATGAAGTTGTTGATGGAATTTGTATGATGGTTCCTCTTATACTCAGTGAGAGGAACATATGACATATGAATTTCACTTGGAAGGTTGAGGTATGGTTTCATTTAGTTATGTGATGGATGATTTTGATTATTGTAGGACTTTCTTGGGTGGTATTCGACCTTAGAGAAGAAGATGAAAATGCTGAAGACAACGATGGATCTTGATGAACTTAAGTGATGAGTGAGTCATGCTTAGTCAAATGAAGATTTAGCTAAGTGCTTGGCATGACTCATGGAAAGAATAAAGGAAGGAAAAACCAAAGTGAGAAAGGAGATATAACATATACTTGGGTGTAGTTCATCATTAGAGTCTCTTTGGGCCAAGGAGAAGTCATTCGAAAACCTTTAGTGGGGGGGAAACAATGATGGAGGAGACCTGCGATGACGATATGAGAGTACGGTGACTGAGGGAGTTAACCTAACCAAAGGCAATGATGTGATGGATGAAGTTACAATGGTCCTACCAAAGGGGATGAGTTGGGAAACCAAATTCATGTGTTTCAAGTTGAAGAGAAGGGCATGGAAAACTTTGTGCAAGGGAATCAAGTAAGGACACCTGAGAGGATGTCGCACATGGACATTAAGCAAAAGTTCCAAGTGAGGATGTTGTGCATGACGAAATTTCTGATGCCACATGAATATTTATGTAGATGGACCAATGGGGATGCTTGAAACATTCTAAAAACAAGGCCATGTTTTTTTTTAAGACGAGGGTGACCTATGAGGGCACTGATGCGACAAAGATGGTAGAGGCAACTTGTGATGGGACTTGCGACTGAGATAAATGTGTTTTCATGAAGTGTTGGATGAAGGTGGTTCATAGGATCTTATGATGACTTGAAGAGAAGTTGCAACCAATGAAGACTTTATGAAATGGTGGTCTTGGCGTGTCTGGTTAGATGAGGAGCTAAGTTCAATTTTAAGTTGAATTTGATGCGGTATGGGACACATATCTTTAGCATAGTATCAGATGTGTTCATGAGGAGTGACTTGGCAGATGCGATAGGAGAGAGACACCTTGGAGATGGATGGAGGTTGCAACAACAAAGGTGACTTGGTAGGAGCACATAAGCATAGGTTGAGTTTGATGAGACTTAACCATTTTCATGGACATGGAGTCTGTTGGTCTATGACCATGGGAAACACTTGGACGATGAGGCAAGTGGAGAATTTCCCCTTTGGCAACGTTGATGAGAAACATATTGCAGATGAGATGGAGTATTATTCATGGACTTGGATATGGCATGATGAGCATTCGTTGCAGGGCTGATGCATGGTTATGGGAAGAGTCCTTGGTCGAGTTGAAGATGTGATGAAGTGATGAAGAAACAATTGATGATGGCATGATGAGGTGCATTCTCATGGTTTGGATGTGATCGTTGGACTGATCATCGGACTAGTTCGAGACATGTGGGAGCTTAATGCATTGAGATATGTTGGAATTGAGTTGGAGTATGGCAACACCAATTCATATGATGATGATATGTCATGGGTTGGAATGATACGAGTTGCGACCAAAGCATGCAGTCAAGTTGGAGGGAGCGGGCCTCTGTCAGTTGAGGTAGTGCCGAGCAATATGACAAGTTGTTGTTGATGACCGTCTAGGGATTGAGGAGTCTTACCCACATAGATTCATGAGCCTAAATGAAGGTTCATGTGATGAAGGCAAGGAGTTCATGCAGTAGGGACGATTGACATTAGAGTTGTTGGCACTTTGCAATGGATGGACGTGATGATGGAGTTGTTAAGTGAAGTTGTTGTCGAGAAAAAAAATCATTTTGAAGTGGTGAAATACCGATAGGCCATGCTCACTTGGGGGTGAAAAACCGACTTGGAGCCATGAAGAGTGCCCTATGTGACGAATGTGACCACATGGAGGAGGGGTGCCCATGTCCACACACGTGTAGCGTGCACGAGTTGGAAGGGACAAGTGCCCTAGCCACGTTCGCATGAAAGTAGGGCACCAGGTGTTGCATTGGGCACAACATAACAGAGGGAATGTGAGGGAGAGCTCCTTCCCATGGCATAGTAGAGGGTGGATGATGGGGAGTGTGCCCATACATCACACAACATGGCGACAACCTAACTCGATAAGACCATGCCCACACATGCGCCCAAACCCAAGGTGGGGAACCCAAGCGCTGTGACATGCAAGGCATAGCAGGAAAGGAAAGGAAGTGTGAACGTGACAGACAAGACATAACGAGCAAGGGAACAACGGGTGGGTGAGAGGGAAATGCGATGTGGAGTGTGCAACACAACAACCACCAATGATGGGAGCATGGGTGGCATGATAGGTGGAGCACCTAGGGAGGGGCATGCCCGCCCAACAAAGGGGTGCCCGAACACCCATGGGTAGGTCAACCTAGCAGTGCCCACAAAAGCAGTGAAGTCAGCTCAAAATGTGAAGGGGCATCGGCCCACTTAAACCAAAATGCTAGAGTGACTACAAGTAGAGGAGCTCGTCACTTGGAGGAAGAAAGCAAACAAGTTCGCACAAGATAAGCAATATCACAAAGCATGTCACAAAAAGGGTGAAGTTTGTGACATCGCATAAATGTAAGGGGTGTGATATCCTAGATCCATAGGATTCACATCACATAATTTGAGAACGCAGCTAAGTTACATCTTAGAAGGAAGAGAGCTCACCTAAGCGAGTTGGTTTCTGGGTAGGGACTAAGGGTTGGTTTTCTGAATTGTTGGAGCTCCTATTCTTGGGTTTCTGTTAGGCAAGGTGTCAACCTTAGGTTGGGCACACCCTATTTGTGAACTTGATATTTTTGGGAAATTGCGTTGGGTTGGACCAACAACTTCCACTCCTTATACTTGGGAAACACATGAGTTTGGGAATGGTTGGCCCTTCGTAAAATTGTTCTAAAGTATATTTGAAGTTTAATAGAAAGAAGTTTGGGGAATTGTTGGGAGTTCCCCCTCCCATGTATATTGATGTATACATTGGTTTATGATTGTTGTTATGATATCAGAGAATTGTAGAACTATTGAAGATTAATGAAGTAAAGTAAATTGAAGGTTATTTCCATTGCATATTGAATAAGAAGATTGAACTTGAACGAAAAATTGACTAAGCGTTGAAGTGAATGAGAAGTAGGCATAATTTGGGTTAGAGTAGTTGTACATTTGTGACAAAATATAGTCGGTGCCGCACAATGTCCATGGTGGTTTTAAGGCATCACAACGTGGGGTCATGACACCTAGTATGGAGTAGATGTGTAGGTGTTAGCTATAATGTAAAAATATTGTATATCAACATAAATATTTTAGTTTAATTTAATTTTATCACACTTTTTAAAATTAAATCCAAAAGAAAAAAAGTATTAATGAGGTGTAGTAGTGTAAAATAATGATTTCATAACTATATTTAAATTTAATTAATAAGCACATAAAAGTTTAATACTTACAATAAACTTATAATAGAACAACATTATTAACCACAACTATTTATCTCCATTTTTCCGTGGATATTATTACTTGTTAGGGTCTGTAGATTAGGATCACCAAACACCATGCTTACATAACACATCCCATAAAAAAACTCAATTCAACAAAATATTTTAAAATATTTATTGTAATTTTATTTATAATAGTTTTTAAAATAAATCCAAAACAAAAAAATATGGAAGAAATTGCAATGTCTCATAAACATTTGTAAATAAAAATCAAAATTAATAAATATAATATAATTATAATTAATAATAATACAAATTTAGAATTAATATTAATTTGATCCACTAATTAATATTAATTTTAATTTTGAATCTGTCGATATGTTAAAGAAAATTAAAACAAATTTGCATATAAAAAAATTTAGTAAATCCAAAATTAAAATAAATATAAATTAATTTATGCTTAATAAAATAAAAATATAAATAAATCCATTTTATTGATTATTAAAGCCATTCACACCCAAAAGCTTTGACTTCTCGATTAGTGGGCGCAAGGAAAGTTGACGTTCGATTATCAGAGTACGGCCTCGTCGAACTTGAGAGATCATTCTGGATGTGATGAAAATCCGAGAATTGGATCGAGAGGCTCTCTGCGCACTCGAAGGGTCAGGAATCGTTATGGGGAGGATTAGTAAATCAAGGGCAGCTTTTTTTAGGTACGACATCCAGCTAATTCTTACTAAATGCTTAGCAGTGAAGCTTCTCGAAGAGCCTGACATACCAGTAAAGACGTTGGAACTTCAAATTTTTTATGGTTTGCCTTTGGTATTTTTTCCCACCCGTAACTGTTAAGGTTTTAATAAAAAATTTACGGGGAGTTTAATGAAAGTGTGTTTGAATTATATTTTTAATAGTAAAAATAGATTCAGGTCAGACAAGTTTTAAATCTTTTAAAACTTGTGCTAAATTTTAAAATACTTTTGCTAAATTTTATCATCATCCTATCTAACCAAATTTAAAGCTATAGCTTTTTGGAATTACCTACCTTCTTTTACACGCACGCAATTAAAGGAATTTGAGTTTCATATGTTACAGAGTCACCCCGTGTTCGCAAAAGAATGGGAAACCCGTGATACTCAATTTTTATCGAATGAAAAACAAACAACAAAAACATTTTGATCCCGGGAATATATGTAGATGTTGACTGATCCTATTATCGAATTACTAGTACCAATTCAATAATTTTTGCGCAAATTAGTTTTGATTTCTATGCAGATTATGTGGCTTTAATTGCACAATGTCTTGATGATATAATTTCTTGCAACTGCGCTGAAGTTACAGAGAACCATCCAATGAATGTGTGACATCCCACGTTTCTGCGTTTTTCTCGGTCTCCTAAAATGGTGGAAAGATTTAAATACTGTTTGAAGGTGTCCCCATCCCAATTGGGGGCAAAGAAAAGCCAGGGCGCAGGGTGTGTTAGCACACTCGATTAAAAAGAGAGGAAAGGGATTAAAACAAAAGGGAAGGCGGCGGGAAGGGGGAAAAAACCGGCAGCTAGTAGTTTCTGCACAATCAAAGCGTCCCAAGGGTTTTTCAGTGTGCTGAATCCAAATATGTAGTTTAAAAACCATTTTAACAGCAACAAATCAAGATTTAACCTCAATTCCTTCCGCCAGATTCTGGCACTGGAATCTCCAAAAAGTTGCATTATAGACAACTCCAAAAAAATCTGGCAAATATATTTGGAAATCTGAGTTATTACAGTTAAGTTTCAGAATGCTTAAGTATTTTTGATGGTGCTGAATCTATTTCTACCATAAACAATAACCATTTAAACACTCCCCAGATTAGATTTCTTAAAAAATTTCCCACTAAATTCCAACTAAATAATATTTCAAGATAGATGATAAAAATAGTTCAAAATATTTTAACATTTTACATAAACACACATACACACCAAACAATTCTCTGTTTAAAAAAAATCATATAGCTAAAATATTTCAATAGTTTTATATATAAAAAAATCTTATCTAGATTGAAAGATAGATTTACATTTTAGAGATGAAGATGCGTGATTCCCTTCATTTAACTCATTTATTACATTTTTACATTTTAGATGTGAAAATGTGTGATTCTTTTCATTTAACTCATTTATTACATTTCATAAATCTCCAAATCTTTACTAGTGAAAATTGTTTTCAAGTTAAAATAATTTGAGAAAAGATTTAAACCTCAGATTTGATATGTCTAACAACAAATACAAAATTATGATAAACTCAAACTTGCAGAAAATATCCTAAATTTTCATAAATTTTTTAAAACGTTTTTAATTACTTTACATGTACTTGAATATTTGTGGAGGAGAGTCCTATATTCCATAAACAAAATAGTTGTATACACTATTTTGATGTTTAAATACAATTAAAATTAAATTATTTTTATTATTATAAATTTATAAACTACGAAAATTTCATACCAGAGATATTATCTCATAATATTAAATTAAAATAAATAAAATAATACCTATATTATTAAAAAAATATTAATAACTAAAATAATGTTAATCATAAATAACATAACTTATTTTAACATGTAAATTTTCATCATTATTAATATGATAATGAGAATTTCTTGAATACCATGTGATTTTGTTGAAAGGTTCTAAAAATCAATTTTGTTGAAAGTTTCTAAAAATCAATAAAATTACATAATGTTAAAAAAACTCTCATCAATATAATTTTACGTTAATTTTAATTTCACATAAAAATAAAATAACTCATAATAAAAACTTTTCTATTATCAATAAATATATTCTAATTTTAATTTTCGTACCAAGAAAATGTATGATTTCTTAACTACTCAATATGGAAGTTTACACGTAGAATATAGAATAATATTGATAAGGTATTGATGAGAGAAGCTGAGAAAATCCTGTTAAAAGATCATAACGTCGTAAAATTCCTGTTAGACCTGTTACAGAGAGCCACCCACGTGTTAGTAAAGTAATGCGAAAGCCTCGTTATCCAATTTTTCTCGATTTAAAAAGTGACCAACAAAAATGTTTTGATGGAGGTAGTATATTTAAATGTTGAGTGATCCTATTATCCAGTTACCCAATACGTACTCAATAATTTTATGTGAATAGTTGAAGGACAAAAGGTGCTTATGAGTCCCTGCCGTAGGGACTATAACGATCAGTTTTTGTTGAATTCGTATTAATTTGCTTTGACCAATTTTAGTTACTATTATTTAACCAAACTTTCTGGTTATCAATTTGGCTGCATCGAAATTTAACCGAAGTTTTTAATTACATTTTTTTATTGGGAATTTCACTTGGATCGAGGCATAGTATATTTTCATAACTATTTTCATAACTCGCCTAATGTTAGCATTAGTCTTTTCACATTAAATGTTAATGTAATTTAATCTTATGAATTTAATCTAGTGATATACATTCTAGTTTATAGTCCATAGCCCCACAACTTGGCCAATTGGCTAGTTGTTTCGCTGCCACTTTTTTGTTGAAAAAATTTAATAGAAGCATAACATAAAAGCAATTCATTGTGAAGTCTGTATTAGTTCACATATTTATAAACAAATAAATGAATGGATGTGCAAATATGTTGAGCAGACCAGTCTGTATTAGTTCATGTATCTATAAACAAATAAATGAATGGATATGCAAATATGTTGAGAATAAATGAATGTATATGCAAAGATGTTGAGTAGAGGAGAAGAGAATCCAGATGAATGTTGAGCAGCTATAAAAGAATCCTAGAACAAGCCATTAAGCCCTGGATTAAAGGTAATAAAAATACCTGGATTAAAAGTAATATTCCTATTACCAGTACTTTTGTTATAATTGGTAAAAAGCAATACCAAAACATGAACTGTTTTTATTTTCTTTGAAGTAGCAAATCAATTCTTTTAATCATTTTACTTTTCTTATTACCAGTGATTTGTTATAATTGTAAAAAAAACCAAGAGCAATGCCTTTATATTTTCTACATTTTATGGCCTCTATTTATATTTTCTACATTTTATTGCATGTTTATACCTGCAAATCTGAAGTAGCAATTCAATTCTTTTAAACTTTTTACTTTTCTTATTACCAATAATTTATTATAATTGCGAAAAAAAACCAATAACAATACTTGTTTATATTTTCTTCCTTTTATTACCTGTAATTCACTCGATCCATTGAATGGATTATTCCATTGTGTTATTATGGCCGATTAGCATAACATTGTGCACTTGCAAACCATCCCTGTTGAAACACAAAGCATGTATTACTTATGGAGAGGTGCAACAAAAAGATATCATATCTTTGACTAGATGTAATTATGGCCAATTAACCTAACATTGTCCACTTGAAAACCATCCCTAATTGCCTAACCATCCCTGTTGAAGCACAAAACCTGTATTACTTATGGAGAGGTGCAATAAAAGATGTCATATCTATGACCAGATGTAATAATAAAAAATAAGTGCAAGAATATGTAGCCAATTTCAGTAGCATCACTATGGGCTGACTTGCTTAGTTTGATACCTTGGAAGAAAATATTGAAACCCTTTGAATATGCAAAAATGTACAGAAGCAGAATGGCCACTGCCCACAGTAACATGTTTGGGATTTGGTATTACTTAATAATTTAAACAATGTAGAGAATATAGGGGAGAATATAGGGAATTTTTAGCCTGCTTCGATTAGACCCTTTCTAGTTATTAAGGACTTGAAGAATGGATCTTATAAAATTGAGGACTTGGAAGGACAAGTAAAAAAAATTCATTACTAGAAAACAATTCCAATGTCAGTGTTTCTGTTTTGATGCTTTGACAATGGAACAAAGAGGAAAAATGCAGCCTCAATCATAGGTACAGATCAAAGCTGTAATTTAAATTTGCATAAAGGAATAAGGATTTTACTTGTTCAGAAAAAATAAAGTTGTAATTTAAATTTGCAGAAAGGAATAAGAATTTTACCTCCATCATGATCTGATCTTTAAGCATTTCGAAATGTTGGTAATGCATATCTCCATTGTTATTTGGAGGGCTAGAATCTTCCTAGTTGGTGTTATTTGCAGGGCTAGACTCTTCCTAGTTGGCATAATGATGTTGTAAATTCACAATTCTATATTTAATGCTATATATGATATGAGGTTATTTTCCCTACAACAACTATCAAAATATGTGTACTCATGTAGCGTATCATTTAAAGAATGTTTAATCCACATGCAACTGTAGGTCGAAAGAGGACTGGCCTGCTTTCTATCTTGACTCCTCTTTCTTCTTTTGTAAGCTTCGAGACATATGCATGCCTACTCCAGATAGATTATCATTGGCCACCATCTCTCGTATTAGATTATCATTGGCCACCATCTCTCATATTATTTGCAGTGTTCCACAGACAATCTTCTCTACCTCGGGCTTTCACATAAGTCACCGCGTTTTCTGGCTCCACATGAGCAAGCACAGTCTTTCAGTGCTTTTCACTAGGGTATTCATCCATTTTACAGTCTATGCAACTGTACGTCACTTGCGGACATGATCTCCGTGGTATGGAATTTTATTACAACATTTCTTTTTCCCTACCCTAGCACCATCCCTAAATAGGGAGGAAAGTGATGAACAGAACCCCAAGAAGCAGTGCGAAGCAGCTCTCAACCAACCCAGCATCCAAGGCGCATCCAGTAAGAGAGGGACATCTTGTGAATTTTATAAATCAAACCAGATGCACGGGTATGGACATCTCGCCTAAGACTGAGACGACATCTTGGGAATTTTATAAATCAAACCAGATGCATAGGTATGAAACATCTCGATGCCTGAGACTGAGACCACCAACCAACTGATACGACCCCGGTTTACTCAATCCCATATCCTTCAATGGATAAAGGTACTCACTACCAAATGGTAAAGTATTAGAAAGAAATGTGGGACAGATCCAAACCTCAGAAGTAAACCACATCTAGTGTGCCAAAATCCAAGACCTTACATGTGATCCAAACTTTGGAATGGATATAGAAATTCTAGAAATTTCTAGTGCTCCTGGCATACCAGCCCCTTAAGAGGATGCTTATATGAGAGTGCTTGTGTCTTCTTAGATGCACTCTTCCAGAGAGAGCAAATACGAAGGTAGTGGTTTTAGTTTACCCAGAACAACCACCATAAGTAGAGGGAAGCCAGTTTCAACTGACATTCTAACATTACCCATTCACACACATACCCACCATTCCCTATTAACACATTGCAGTACAGTCAGTCTACATTACTGTTCAATATGCATTCCCGCTTTCTGCTGAACAAGAAACAACCAACCGCAGTATTATGTATGCTTTCAAGAACCAATCCCCTAGCATCATCATCTAGCTCCCATGTAGTCCTAGGTAGCCTCATAAGGACCAAAATGTTTCAATTACATCTTCACTTAACCAATGGCCTAATTCTGAAGCATTGTGACTTTCCTATCCACAATGTACATGGGCTTTGTAAATAACTCTCCCCTATTGAATAAATTGTCCATATCTCACACTTCAATGCTGCGCTCCACTTCACTCTGAAACGAGACCCCCCGTGCATGCCTAAAACACGAAACTTACTCACCCACACATCACCGCCTAACACGATCAAGGGTTCAATGGAGAAAGCCAGGTTCTAGCTAGGTGTGGTCTCCTTCCTAGTCTATTGGTCGTCATCTTTCATTTGCTAGTTGTCGGCTAGTAGTCTAAAGTAGGTGGTCTCATGCCCAACACCCAAGAAATCTTGGTTAAGCTTATACTCCTAATTTTGCATGGCTGAAATATAGTCAGAGGAAATCTCTATGGCTAAAATACAGCCTGAGCACCTCTAGAAATCAAGAAAATAATCAATTCAATATGCAAATGGTTTGGCAGTTTGATTTTGTCATGGGAATTAAAGCCGAATGCCACGTACAAATGCGAGGTCTGGGAATATGCAAATGGTTTGAAAATTTGATTATGTCATGGGAATTAGAGTCAATTTCCACTTACAAATGTGAGCTTTGATCCTCACTTAAGGATGCCAACAGGATTCTAGTCAGAACAACTTGTAAAAATTACATGGAAAATGGAAAATAGTGAATGGCAGTGCCAACACATGTCACAACTTCCATGCAAATGTTATTTACATTTGTCCTTTTTTATTATATTATCATGCATGTTGAGATATCGTTTTGATTGAGGAGTCTATAGGAGATAATTGGTAGGCCAATAAACTATTGTAACTCTCTGTGTAATTGCAATTCTTGTTCAGCTGAAAAATACATCCAACTCAGTGAAACCTCCATTTCTAGTGCTTTAATTCCTACCCCATGGATTAGGATCAATGCTTGAATCAATTTCATTAGCTAGTGTTTCTCCCAAAATCATGTTTAAAAGGGCCGTTCGTTATTCAAACGAGATCTCTTAAATTAAAACTCCCAGTAGGGACTCCCGACTGCTTGCCGTCCTTGTTAGTACCTGCATTCGGCCGCTATCTATAATTGTTGACCTTGTATTAATTTATTTTGATTTATTAGTATATTTAATCTTTAGCTAAAATATTTTGGCAAACAAATTTTTAAGCAAAGTTTTTATTTAGATATTTTACTGTGTTAGGCATAACGTATAATTTTTATCATACATAATATAAAAGGGTTTTGAATTTTAGTTTGATGTAATTTAATGTTTTTTGGAGTTAACATTAATTTCAAATATTTAATGTTGAATTTTTTTTTCTAGCCTAAACTTTTTTAATGCTATTGTGATCGGAAAGGGTGTCAAAAAAAGTGTCCTGTAACTCGTCGGAAAGGGTGTCGTGTAATTCGTTGTCGGCATAACGGTTCCACATCAGGGCACTTATCATTCTTCTTGTCGCTTGTCACCTCTTCTATGCTCCTTCCCCCTCTTCAACCCACACTCCTGCCCCCTCTTCAATCTATCACAAGGAATTATGCCCCACCTTCAATCCATCAGAGGGAATCTTCAATCTATCACAGAGAATTCTGCCCCATCTTCAATCCATCAGAGCGAATTATGTAAAAAACCTACAGACCTGCATGGAAATTTTGTAAAAAACTTCCATCATCAAATGTCAGTTTCGTAGAAAAACGCAGGCAAGTGAACAAACAAAATGTACCAGCTTCCCCTACTAGCCAACTAATTCAATCAAGTATGATATACCAACTTCCCCTGCTAGCCAACTACTTCAATCAGTTATGATATACCAGCTTCCCCTTCTAGCCAACTACTTCAATCATGTATTATATTTTGTTTAGTGTTGTTATTAAGGGCTTAGATTGTAGTAGGAACAAGTAGGAGCAAAAATAATTAGCAATACCTTATTCCATTCATCTTTTCATTTAAATTAACGTCTCATTAAGTATTCAATTTCAAATGGGACCTATTTGAAATGAGACCTAGAATCGATAAAAACACATAGGAATTTATCTAAACATTATTAATCTCTAGAATTGTAGAGCTAAAAAATATCAATTTAAGCATTAAGGAAATTCGAAGAAAAGAATAACTCAATTTGTTCTAAATTGAGGGTCAGCTGCAATATTATGTTCTTGTTCAATTGGTAAATCTCCAGCAATATTCGTGTTAGTTCAATTGGTAAATCTCAATCAATATCTCTTGAAGTGTCCCTATAATAATTTTCATTATAGGTATTCTTCTCTACATTACCTGGGGATTTATCTTGTCAGCCATTAGTTGAGGTTTTAGATCATCAACCAACATTTTATTACCTTCACTAAGGCCATAGGTGAAATTTCCAGAATCCACTCTAATTTTTCTAGTTTCGTGCAAAGAATCTACACAATGGTAGTGGTTAAATTTCTCTGAATTATGTTTGGCACCTAAAGGTCATCATAAAATGTCATCTATGAGATGAAACTTTGTCAACTGCACTAGCCTGAGAGAATATTGATGCCACTATCCATACAAACAATGGTGGAGAGGATACATTATCATTTCCAATCAATTCATGTCTTGATGAATCTATTTCTTGGCGAGTAGCCCAGGCATTTAGAGTTGCTGTTGTCGAGGAAAAGGCAGGCCCATCAAATCCACTACCTACAGATTGTGCTACCACAACCCATCCTAAATTTGGCAACTACTTCATTGGTTGTGTAATGGAGCAGCAAACTGGTGACCAAATGGTGTTTGGTGATAATAAGGTAGGTTTGAACCACGGTTCTGATTAGTAGCTAATCCAAAATCATGTTGCAAAGTAGGTGAATGACATCCCATGGAGAGATTCTGAAGCACATTATTTTTCTCTGGTAGAGCTAGCAGAATTAGATCCAGATTTATTATTCTTTAGAGAGGCTAGAACACGGACAAGAAATTTTTTTGAACATAGTAGTGCATTTCAACCTGTAATTGAGACTTGGCACGTAGTACCAAACATTGTTGCTTTTTTGTTGGATCACCTCCTGGCATGGAGCAGGATTTTGGCCCTCATTGACAGCGGCAAAGTTGTGGGTAATTTCACACCATCTTTGATCAATTCATACACCTCACCATACTTGTACAAGCCCGTAAAACCAATCTTTATTTATAAAATAGGAACTTGGTTTGAACGCTGCACAAGTTTGTTTTAAGATCTTTAGGGTTTATGAAAATAAAATTGAGAAGGAACCATTAAATAAATAAAATAGTATTTTGCATCACATGCATTTGGATAGATACAACATGCATTACCAGCCTTACAAAATACTTACTAAATGAATTCTGAGGAGATACTACTATTTCGTCTTCTCAAGATGGGATCCAACTAAATCAAAATATTAGTGTAGTGGTCGCTACGACAATGGGGTAGTCCAAGGGATCCATCTCAAAATGATCATGTTGAGATCAACAATTTTCAAACCTATGAGTATCATAATCTCTCTCATTGAAGAATGACATCAAAAACTGTATAGTGGTTTGCATTCATCTTCGTCAAAATTGCGATGAATGTTTGCAGAGTTAGGGAGATAAGATACCTTGTCCTCAAAACCACAAAAATATGTTGTAGATTAGTTACAGAGCCCTGCCTACGGCAATGATCCCCTATGGCATAACTCTAGTTAATGGAACATCTCTATCTACAACCTTCAAAACCCTGGACACAAAGGAGCTATACACAGTTCAAACCAAACTCAAAAAACCCTAAGAAAAAATAATAATATTGGTAACAATATCACGACATTTTGTTGTTCTTTGGAAATGAGTGTGTAGTTCTCTAACTCTACGTGTTGAATAGAGCAGCAAAATTGAACAAACAAGGTGACAACCTGCCCGAAAAACGGAAACAAGTGGCACTCACAAGTATGCACCGAATATGTGGATCACTTTCAATTACAATTAAAAAGGTAATTAGAAAACTTCTTGACCTTTTATTGAAACAATTATAAAGTATGATTAAAACTATTTTTGGCCACTTGTCATTCCTACATATAAGTCACTCAGAATACAGATATACATAGATGCAATACGATTCCCTCACAAATAGCGAGGGGTTGCCTTCTTGGGCACAAAACCCTCAATTAAATATAAATTCTACTGTCAGATCTCCGCCTAATGAATGACCCATATTGACTACAAAATTACAACCTTTTATAAGGCAATTTTACATCTATTTTTAGCTTCAAGGGCAGGGCGTTGCCCCCGATCCCTTGCAACGGGGAGGGCTCCCAAAGATCGCAGTTTCCCCCCCAGACCCTGCTTGTAGTGAAACTATTACAAATGGCATTGCTACCACATTACGAACTGGGATCCAATGTGGTGATACCTCTGAATAAAGAAGATAATCAGGCTCCACACCCAACAATCTCCCACTTGGAGACTGATTATGGCAACTCCACCACTGCTTCATTTGCTAGAAAATGACTCCACTTTGGACCTGGTTGTCTCTCGTCTTCTTAATCATACTTGAAGACCAATTGAAACTGAGCAGAATCTTAGTTTCTCCATGGTTACATCTTTTGTTAACATATCTGCAGGATTCTGGCTAGTGTGTATCTTTTCTAGCTTCAATTGTCCATCTTCCAATATTAACCGTATGAAATGGTACTTGAGCTCAAGATGCAAATCTTCAGTTGCTACTAGACTTAAAATAGTTCTTGAAGTCATTTTAACAACAGGAGAAAATATCTCATCAAAGTCTATACCCTTTTTATGTGCAAACCCCTTCACCACAAGTCCAGCTTTATACCTTTTTCTACCCCCATCTTCTTCCTTCAACCTATAAACCCATTTATCCTGCAATGTTGTTTTACTTGTAGGCAACCTGACTAAGTCCCAAGTCTAGTTATGTGCTAAGGAGTCCATTTCTTCTTTCACGGATTGCTCCCACTCCTTCCTAGTTTCTACCTACACTACTTCTTCATAACATTTTGGTTCACCAGAATCAGTCAGCAATACATAATATAATGAAGGAGAGTATTTTTCAGGGGTTCTACTTATCCTGGTATATCTTCTAACACCACTTTCAGGTGTTTGATGTGCTTGTCGTTGTTGTGGTTGTTGTTGTTGTTTTGACTGTTGATCATTATGATTTTCAGGCACCTTCACTTTTTCGGTGATGTCATCAAGAACTATGTATTCTCTGTTTTCTTTTTCATGTTTCTTTTCCTACATCTGATCCTTATACAAAACCTTTTCATTGAATATGACATCTCTGGTCCTAATTATTTTGTTTTTTTCATAATCATAAAAGCGATAACCAAAATCATTAAAACCATATCCAATAAAGGTACATTTCTTTGATTTTGCCTCAAGATTTGTTATATTTTCTTTATTAATGTGGACAAATTCTTCACAACCAAAAGTCTTTAAAAATGAGTAGTTTACCTTTCTACCTATCCATGCCTCCTCTGGAATACCACCATCCAAGGAACTTGAAGGCCCTCTGTTTATTAAATAAACAACAATATCTATAGCATCTGCCCAAAATTGTAAAGGAAATCGTTCATGAAATCTCATGCACCTTGCACACTCCATGATTGTCCTGTTCATCCTTTTTGACACACCATTTTCCTATGGTGTTCCTGGAACTGTCTTCTCTCTACAAATTCCATTCTCTGAATAGTACCTATCAAACTCTTTGCTACAATATTCACCTCCATTGTCTGATCTGAGACACTTCAACCTTTCTCCTGTCTCATTTTCAACCAAAGGTTTCCATTTATTGAAAGTATCAAATACATCAGATTTATTTTGAATACAATAAATCCAGGTTTTTCTAGTTGAATCATCAATAAAAGTAACATAATAATGAGAGCCACCGAGAGATGATATTTGAGCAGGTCCCCATACATCTGTATGCACAAGCTCTAATTTTTCGCTCTTACTTTCTTTCCCAACTCTAAGGAATCTTACTCTCTTCTATTTTTCATAAACACAATTCTCACAGAATTTTAAATCAACATGCTTCAAACCTGGCAACAAATTTCTAGAGTGAAGAATCTGCATCCCCTTCTCACTGATGTTCCGAAGCCTATGTTGCCACAATTTTGTATCTTCTCATGTAGAGGTTAAAGCATTAACAAAATTAGAAATACCATTGCATAAATACAATGTACCAATAATTTCTTCTTTTGCTATTACTAGGGATCCTTTAGTGACCTTCCAGGTTTTATCTGTAAAAGTAGTCACACAACCTTCACCTCCCAACTGCCCTGTTCAAATTAGATTTTTCTTCAAATCTGGAACATGCCTTACTTCCTTCAATAGCCATTGATTTCCATTCTGTTGTTTTATGAAAATTGTACCCATTCCAATTATTTTACAAGGTTTATCATCACCCAATCGAACCTATCCAAAGTCTCCTTGAACATAATCATGAAAATGTTTCCTATCAGGTGTGGCATGGAATGAGGCCCCTGAATCTACCACCCAGAAATCAATAATATTTTATAATGAGAAAAACAAAGAATCATGTAACACATAATATGTCACATTCGCTTCATGATTTTTTTCTTGCTGTGTGTCTCCTTCTTTTCCCTTCCAAGAATTGTAGTCTTTCTTCAGGTGTCCATTCTTCCCACATTTCTAGCACACTATCCCTGATCTAGACTTGGATCTGCCTTTCCTTGACTTACTGCAATATCCTAGAATCTTTCCTCTTTCCATTTTTCTTCACCTAGTCTCTGTAGTCAAAGCATTACCTGATGTCTCATTGGAGCTTTTCCGTCACATTTCCACGCTAAGGATTGCACTGACAACATCATCAAACTTTAAAGTACTAGATCTAGAAACAAAGTTACTAATGGGCATAACTAAACCATTCCAACTTTCTGGCAATGAGCACAGAAATAACAGAGCCCTAATTTCATCATCAAAAGTTACCCCTACAGAACTTAACCTACTGGTAACTGTATTAAATTCATTTAAATGATCATAAACATATCCACCTTCTGACATTTTCATATTAAATAAACACTTCATAAGAAATACCTTATTTGAGGCTGAGGTTTTTTCATATAGTTTGGCCAATGCTGACATTAAACCCTCTGTTGTCGTTTTCTTTGAAATAATAAATGCTATTGACACTGCTAGGCATAGACGTATTGTTCCAAGTTCCTTTCTGTCGAGAATATCCCATTCTGTGTCTGTCATACTCATCGACTTCTTTGCCTTTCCACTCAATGGTAGGTACAGATCTTTCCAGTACAAATAATCTTCCATCTGCATCTTCCACAACTGGTAGTTTTTCCGTGAAATTTTTCAACCCTAAACCTACCATATTCTGCCATTGCTCCCACTCGAACCAGGAATCCTTCTCTCTTGTGATTTTATCAGCCAAATAGACCTTCGGCTCTCATACCAGCGGTTATAAAATTATATATATTATAGAGTAATGGAACACATAAAATATATTGCAGAAATATAAACACAGAAAACACATAAAATAAGAGAGACACAGATATACGTGGTTCACCCAATTTTGGCTACATCAACAGAGAAACAACCAGTCCTTCTTTGATACTATCCAACAAAATGAAGAGGACCAACCTACAGCAGATCCACTATAATTCCATCTTCGCTTTCACACAGTCTCCTCTCTCTTTCTCACTCAAAATACAGATCTTCATAGACGTAATACAATTCCCTCATAAATAGCAAGGGGTTGCCTTCTAGGGAAAAAAACCCTAAATTAAACATAACTTCTACCATCAAATCTCCGTCTAATGAATGACCCAGATTGACTACGAAATTACAACATTTTACAAGGCAATTTTACATCTATTTTTAGCTTCGAGGGCGCTACCCCCGATCCCCTGCCCAGGGGGGGTTCCTAAAGATCACAGTTCCCCTCCCCACCCTCCCCCCCAAAGACCGCCCTTGCAGCACAAATATTACAAGTGGCATTGCTGCCACATTATGAACTAGGGTCCAATGCGGTGATACCTTTGAATAAAGAAGATAATCATGCTCCACACCCAACAGGATAATTTTGAATAAGTTCACCATGTTTGGATTTTTAGGTGGACTTAAATCAAGGGGATCATCTTTAATACCCTATTTCGATGACCTTCAATGACCTATCAGAGTTCTAAAGAAGAGCCTGCTCCTCGGTGAGAACAATAATTACCGGCTCACCACCTAGCATAGAATTTGTTAACTTAAAAAAACTGCCTCTAGAGCGTAGCTTCATATGCACTCACCTTGTCAATTTATTCTTGGTTCCTGAAGAGTAAAGGTTACTCACCCAACAGACAGATGGCTCTGGTTCTCAGGATTAAGGAGAAAAATAGAGATACCACTACTTGGCTTATAGTCACCACGAGTCTGAATTATATGAAAGAAGTGCATTGCTTGAAAATGACCTCAAGCACAAACGATGCACCCTAAACTCTGCATGGAAAATACAATACACTGTAGTAAAAGTGTGTGTAGAAAACTTTGATTTTGATTTGTAGTCGATGTGTGGTACCTTCTTCAGTAATTTCAAGTGAGCCCACTTGTTTCCTTTTTGAATATATTTTAAAATTAAATTTACATTGTCCCAATTAATGGGAACCAACGCTCACGTGATATGCAAGTTTTTAAAAGCCCAACCAAAGATAGTATAAGAATCGAGTTCAAATGAGCATACAAATTTAAATTTTGCACAAAATTATTTTTTTGTTGATCATTTTATTAAAAAATAAGCTTTAATATTTCTCTGCACGAACAAAAGATTAGAGTCGGCAGGCACTAAACTTGATACTATGGAACCATGATTACAAGATATGTTCTGGAAGGTGAATTATTGTACTATTTGGATTTACTGATGAGGGTGTCCCAAGGTAGAGGGAGTTCGGGTCCAAAATAACCACAGGATCTAAGCTAGAAACAAATTTATGCAGTAATGAAACCTAATGGGCACACATATCCCTCCTTTAGTAATCTCTGGTTGATCCATATATATTTATTTGAAGCTCATGTTAAATGGTTGTTGCATCTTCATTGCCTGATGGTGCATCCTGCATTGGATATAATAGCTCAACATTATGACAGGGACTCTTGGTTGCATGCAACACTTGTTTATCTAGGGTTGATAGCAAACATAGCTTATAGCATTGACCAATGGATGCATATATGGTTGGAGTATGACATATTTAAAAGAAATTATTTAAATATTAATTTATCCTATACAAATTTAGATATGAAAAGAATTAAGTATACTGTTTATAGATATTAGTTAATATTATATATAACATAATATGGAAGAGAATTATATTAACATAGATCTATTTTAATTTTCCATTTATTAAATATCTAGAGAGATGAATCTCTCAAGATTTTTTAGTGCAAACTTATTTTGAGTG
The DNA here is from genome assembly GCA_000404065.3 of Pinus taeda. Classification (NCBI taxonomy): domain Eukaryota; kingdom Viridiplantae; phylum Streptophyta; class Pinopsida; order Pinales; family Pinaceae; genus Pinus; species Pinus taeda. The sequence goes on along the minus strand of APFE030864622.1, from coordinate 40,243 downwards.
AGGAAAGGTTTGCATCACAAGATATTTGAATCCTCTCTATATGGAATTAAGATAGATCTATGATTATTTTGACCCACAAAGATTTGAACCTTGAGACATAATACTTCATAGCATGATGATCACCAATTCAGCTACCTTGGTGAGAATATATATATTAATATTATGTATCTATATTTCACTAGTTTTATATAATTATAGGATTATTAATTAAATAAAAATGTTACAACTCTCTATATATAAAAAAGAAATACATTGAATTATTTTTGTCATTAATCTAAAAAAATTACAGTGTCAACTCTGAAAGGGAATTACAAATCTCCTCATACTTTGAATAGTAGAACTAATCAAAACACATATTGTATAAAATACTAATATGAAATTCCACCACTTAAAGATAAAATAAAATCTACAGCATCTCTCTCAATAAAGTGAAAAATAATAATAATATAAATTATTTTATTTTTCTCCTTTATAAAAATATATAAAAATTAAAATGTTATGTGAATTGAATATAGAATAAATTACATATCATGTAGTTAATAATATTATTTTATACCTCATTTCTCAACTCATACTAATAGTGAAGAATTCATCATATAATATATACTATATAAGACCATTAATTTATCTTTTTAAAATAAAGTTGATGTAATTAAAATAAACATTGAAAATAATTTTAATTTATGACAAATATTAATATGTTATTAATATATTTATTTGTTAAATACATATATATTATTTTGTAAATGTAATAACATAAGTAACATCAATAATTCTTAGTGGGATAGGCATTTGAAAGAGAATAGTGAGAAAATTTATTTATTTTATTAAATAAAGTATAATAAACATTTAATGGTTTATGTAAATAAATAATTTTGTATATTTAAAATATTTGTTTCTATTTTAATAATGGTTTATTGGCCAAAATATACGAGGAAAACAATATGAATGATTATGTTTTCGAAAAATCACATATAATATTTTTCATAATTATAATTAATTATTTCCAAAACAAAAGTAACAATATTAATTGGATGGTGTAATTCGTTTGTTTTCTTATGAATATACAATTTTGAAATAAACATTCGATTTTATGAATGGAGCCTTCTTGTATGAAATTCAAGACATATTAGCACAAAACAAATAAATTCACAAAATGAAACAAGTACAACGATATGTTTTATACATCTAAGGTTTATAGAATTTTGTAAACAATGCCTTAGTTTTTTTTTTTTTTTAATAAGGTTTATGGAAATCTGCATTTAAAAAATAAAAAACAAAAATTGGTTTTTTTATTTTTAGTTTAAAAAGAGATGGATGGTTTAATGAAATCCACATTTAAAAAACAATTATTATTATTAATTTTTTTAAAAATTAGATTGGAAGTGGTGATGAACTACAACATTTTAACAAGAATGTTGCAACTATTAAGGCTATCATATTTAATTTATCAATCTTGGGTTCATACAAAATTAAGAAGTGACAATTATGTATACACAGTAACCTAAGTTTTACTCAAGCCGTATATGAGGTAGTGAACCAAACCAAAGTGTATAGAGACCATTCTACAAACTACATCTATACTTTGCAAGAATGAAAGAAGGATGCACAAAAGAAACCCTAATCTAATCGCAGGAATGAAAATGTTGTATGAAAGTAAAGTCTAAACTATTTGCAGGAAATGGAAATCTTGCATCAAAGTAAAGTCTAAGCTATTTGTAGGAAATGGAAATGTTGCATAAAATTAAACATTAATCTACTTCCCAAAAATCTAAATGCTAAGCTACTTGCAGGAAATGTAAATGCTAATCTACTTGTAGGAATGGAAACCGAATTTAATTACATAAATGGAAATGTTCAAAATGGAAACTCTAACCTATTGCAAGAAACCAAAGGTAAGGAAACTTCAACCTATTCTCATTGCATAAAGTGAAGAGCATAAATCAAATCTAAATCATTGCATTCAAAGGAGATTAGATCCTAGTAAGAAAGTTCATTAAGAATCTTGAAAAGTAATCTTGTAAACCATCCATGTATCATTCAATTCATGAACTTGTTTACTAACCATACATCCTCAACTACTTTAGACTTGGCAATTTACGTCCAACAGTCAGTTCTACCTCTTTCTTTGTGTATCTCAAGGAGGATTAGTATTCCAAATTTGTGGGGTATTATCTACAATTGCTCATAAAATTTGTAATATGACCCAAGATCGAATTGGATTAGGTTCTTGCAACTCTTGTGACCCTTTGCCTCCTTATTGAAGTTGTGCAAAACTCTCCTATAACACTGCCTTGCTTTCCTATAACATTTTTCTGCCTTCATGTAGCATGGTAGATTCTTCTTGCAACTATCTCATTTTGGATGCCCTATGGTTTGGCATCCTTTGTGAGGATTGGTGTTGTTTTCCTTTGGTTTTAAGGGAGGTTACTTCTTCAATTTCTTTCTTATGCTTCTCCAATTCTCCCCCCTGGTGACTAGTTGACCCCTCAATGGTGAAGAGGGTTTTTGAGGGAGGTTGAGGGTTCCCTTACTTGAGTATATTACTTCTCTAACTTTTGAAATATAGAGGACATTTCTTTAGATGCCTCCTCTGTTGGTATTATGATACATGTGTTGTCCTTGATGGCAACTCTCTCAGATGACAGTTCACAGTGCAACAGGTTAACAACAAAGGATTACAGATCAGACTCCAAAGAATGAAGAAAGAGAGGTATACACTGGTTCACTTTGTCCAAGACGCGTATACATGTGGGTTAATAGAACAAAAGAAGCATATAACATATACAGGCACTTTCACAGGGGGAAAACGCGTACATGTTGGAAAACCAAGTATTTGATCCAAGGTATTTTGATCCAAGATATTGGTCCAAGGTATTTGGCCTAAGGTATTTGGTCCTAGGTATTGACCCTAGGTATTTGGTCCAAGGTATTGGTCCTAAGTGGTTTTGGTCCAAGGTATTGAGAAAGGCCTAAGAGTATATAAGGAGGAGAAGATCATTAGGCCAAGAGTGCAAGCAATAAGATTCTAAGGAATACTTCTATCTGAAGTATATTTTATGTTGTAGGGTTATGTTTGGGACTAGATATGAAATATTCATGTGCACCTTGAGTTCAATATTGGATTAGGAATCATGAGACTTGAAATGAATTATTCTTGAATGATCTGATATTGGGTGAGACTAGATTTGATGTTTTGCACCTGTTCTATTCATTATCTATCACGATCTGGGTTTGTCTGAAGTTTGGAATTGCAGCAAAGTTCTAAGTCAATATTTGCAGATCTGTACATAGGTTCGTCTCAGCCGAAGAGCGTATACACGTAGGTTCAGTTCTCTCAAGTAGCTTATATAAAAGAAAAGCTTCTTTTCAGATCTGATTGATCTATTTGATAAAATTTTGTTATTTTACTATTGTCTGTCAATGAAGTCTTCTTAGATCTGAATGTAAAACTGAATGCATAAGGAATTTTGCATTTGATTGATTGATCATATAAGTGAGAAGAAGTGATCTCTATCCCCGCTTGTGTAAAGCTCTGAAATATTCAGAATATTGATAGTTGGTACAGACTTGATTCAAAAGTTTATGTTTATAGTAGTTTTGAAGGTATACACAAGTTCAATTAATGGAAGTAGCATATACACACAGTTTGGATTCGTCCAAGTAGCGTATACACTCTAATGCATTTTTTTGTAGGCTACAACTGGTTCTAAATGATGATGTAGGGTTCTGGGTTCAAAACAATGTTCTGGTGTCAGTGATCTGATTGTTCAGATTATTTGAATATTGGTTGATGCAGTTTAAGTTTAAAAGTTATGATGGGTCTAGTGTGAAAATTTGATAAAATGTGGCCTTCAGATAGTGGTGTTTCAATCCAAGAGTATCCAATCTAAAAATTCATGAAACATGGTCCCTAGTGGAAGAGTGGATTTTTTCTGTAGGTTGGCACCTACGTACTAGTAAACATATTGGCTAGTACAAGAGCTAGGGGGTTGTACCTCCCTTCCAGTAGAAGCTGGAGAATGAGAGAAGGTTGTAACTTTCTGCAGGTAGAAGCCTACATACCAGTATGAGTTTGCACTGGTACAAGATTGTAAACAATTTTTCTTATTATTAAAAGAAGACAGAGATGATAGCAGCAGGTGGTTTTTACCCACATTGGGTTTCCACCTTACATCTTAGTGTCCATGTGTGTTGCTTATGTATGATGCTTTATTATGCTTTTATTGCACTGTCTAATAAATATCTGATATACTTCTTTAAGATCAACAAATGATAAATTGTCTAAATCATAAGTTCTCTAGATATACACTGGTTTCCTTAATCAAAATCGTGTGTACACGTTAGTTCACTTCACTGAAGTAACGTATATAAATCTGTTTTGGAAATAAAATTATTGATCTGATAATACTGATTCACCCCCCTCTCAGTATTAGTTCCAACAATTGGTATCAGAGCACATCCTTCAGAAGAAGCTTGATCGCTTGAAGGGAGATCCATCAACATGAATAATCAAGAAAGCATGGGATCCATCAAACCACCAATCTTCGATGGGAGAAACTTTGTTTATTGGAAAATAAGAACCACAACCTATCTACAATCGCTTGGAACAGATGTCTGGGAAATTGTGGAAGGAAGATATACATTTCCAATGACAATTCCTACAGATGCGGCAGGTAAAAAGCAATATGAAACCAATGCCAAAGTTCTCAATACTTTATTGGGAAGTCTGTCACAATCAGAGTTTCTTAAATTCATGCAACTCAAATCAGCCAAAGAAATATGGGACAAAATCGTTCTGAGCTACAAAGGAGACTCCCAAGTAAAACATGTTAAGCTTCAAACTCTCAAAATTCAGTATGAAACTCTTAAAATGCATAGTGATGAAATTATAGCTAGTTACTTCTTACGTATAGATGAGGTTGTTAATTGTATGAAGAATTTGGGTGAAGAAATAAAGGAAGTTACCTTATTTGAGAAAGTTTTGAGATCCTTATCTGCTAAATTTGAATCAAAAGTGTCTGCCATAGAAGAAAAACAGGATCTGCAGAATATCACTATGACACAACTTCACGGAATTTTAACTGCCTTTGAGATGAGAAAAACAGGACCATCAAATATGAGAGAAGCCGCATTTAAAGCCTCAGCAAAAGGAAAGGAAAAACCCAATGAATCAGGACATATTTCAGAAGAAGAATATGAGGTGAAATTTGTCAAGAAGCTTCAACAGGGTTCTAGAAGGTTTAGAGGGAAGATACCCTTCAAATGCTTTGCTTGTGGAAGAGTTGGTCATTATGCTGCCAGATATCCTCATAAAGATAAATATGAAAAAGGAAAGGAATATGCAAAAGGGAATAGAAAACAAGTTGTGAATAAAAGGAGTTACTATACGCATGAAGATAGCGATGGTTTATCTAATAGTGATGAAGATGAAACTAGACAAGATTACATACTTCTCATGGCTTATGACGATGATAATTTTTGGGATGCTTTAGAAGAGGAAGACTTTCATGAAGAGATATCTAAACTCAAAATCTGATTAGAGGAAAATTATAGATACCTTGACATAACAACTTGTTGAAAAGGAAAAACACAATGAAAAACTAGAATGTGAAATTGTGGGTCTAAGAAAGGATCTTGAGAAAACATAATCTCTCAATCTTAGATTTGCTAAAGGATCATAAAATTTAAATGAAATTATCAAAATGTAGCGTTCTCCTCTAATAAAGACAGGTCTTGGATATACTAAAGACGCATCTCAATCACAGAAGCCGTCAACCACCACCAAAAGCTATCTTGATGCAACAAAGACTAATGAACAGTATGACAATCGTTAAAAAAGGCATAAATTTGATCACCACATAAATTGTACTCAATTTACACCAATAATGAATAGAAGCCACAACAAACCTTAGGAAAATCATACTCAATTTGCTCCAAAGATGAATATCAATAGAAACTACAATCACTAGGTTAATAGATTCGATAGTTGCAGGAACTTCTTTAATGGACAATGTTTTTCATGTCATAATTTTGGGCACAAAGCTACTCAATGTGTTTCTTACAAAATAATCATGACTAGAGAAGCACGAAATCAAACGAATGTAACAAGAATCAAGAGAAGTTCCTATAATAACTTTTCTCCTCTTGAAAATGAAATAGAATTCTCAATCTGTAACAAATCTGGTCATGAAGAATCTGAATGCAAGAGAAAATTTCGGCAAACATCTCAAAAGGAGAAAAAACCATTAAATACCATGATATGGAGAAGGAAAGAATCTCAAACATAAAGATGTGTTATCTCCTTCTATGCAGAAGGACAAGAAAATCAATGGTACATCAACAGTGGATGCTTCAAACACATGACAGATGACAAAGAAAAACTTCACTCATATAATGCCTTAGAAAAAGAAAAGAATGTCTCATTTGGAAATGACACTCCTGCTATCATAAAAGGTAAAGGTTCTATTTTCTTAAAAGAAAAGTTTAAAGCTGGAAATATTATGTATGTAGATGGTTTAAACCATAGCCTATTGAGTGTCAATCAAATATGTAATCAAGGAAATGAAGTGGTGTTTTGATCAAACATATGTGTTGTTCGTGATCTTGATACAAGAGAGACCATGATAAAAGGTGCAAGAACTCCAAACAACTTATACATACTCAAGGGAGGACAACAACAGTGCTATCTAAGCAAAAGTGATGAAAACTGGTTGTGGCATAGAAGATTGGGACATCTAAGCGTTTTTCAAATAAAAAAAGCATGCAGACTCAAGGTTGTTCGTGATCTTCCAGATATCAGCATCCCAGAAAATACAATATGCAAACCATATCAAATTGGTAAGAAAACCAGAGTTCACTTAATGGAAAAGGAAGGGTCAGCTAGTAAGCCTCCTGAACTTGTCCATACTGATTTATGTGGACCATCAAGGAAAAAGTCACCTCGTGGTGAAGGATACTTCATTTTGTTCATTGATGATTTTTCCATAATGTGTTGGATAGGTCTTCTAAAGCTTAAAGATGAATCATTTGAAAAGTTCCAAGCCTTCAAAGATTTGGTTGAAAATGAATCAGTTCGAAAAATCAAATGCCTCAGATCTGATTGAGAAGGGGAATTTACATCAGATGAATTCTTTGAATTTTGTGAACAACATGGAATAAAAAGCAATTCTTCACTGCAAGGACTCATTAGAAAAATGGTGTGCTAGAAAGAATGAACAGAACAGTTCAACAAGTGGCTCGAGCTATGCTAGATGAATCTGGAACTCATGCAACCTTCTGGGGTGAAACTACATTCGATGTCGTGACTATTCTCAACAAAGAAAATGTTCAGGTAAATAACACTCAAACTCCACATGAACTTTGGTATGGTAAGAATCCTACTGTAAAATACTTTAAAGTCTTTGGAAGCAAATGTTTTATCAAAAGGATTGATGAAAAAGTTGGTAAGTTTGAACCCAGAGTAGATGAAGGTATTCTTCTTGGTTATTCTTCCAGATGTAAAGGATATAAATGTTATAATAAAAGACTTGGTAAAATTGTTAAAAGCATTGATGTTGTAGTTGATGAAGCATGCAAAAATCCAAAACAGATAAAAACAGAAGATTATGACAATAAAGAAGATGGGGATTATATTCCCACATAAAATCAAAATGATATTGAAGAATAAATCAGTGAAGCACCAGAAGAAGAGATAATGGTAGAAGAAAAGACTCCATCCAGGTATGTTCAGAAAAATAATCCATAAACTCAAATTTTAGGGGAAAAAGAGGTAGGTGTACAGACAAGAAGAACCATTATAGGGACCTCAAGCTATCTAGCATTAATATCATCCACCAAACCTAAAAATGTAAATAAAGCATGCAAATATGAATGTTGGGCCAAGGCCATGGATGAAGAACTTGAGCAAATTGAAAAGAATGATATTTGGGAATTAGTTCCCAGACCTCATGATAAAAATATTATAGGAACTAAATGGATATTCAAAAACAAGCTGAATGAAATGGAGAAGTCATTAGAAACAAGCCCAGACTTGTTTGCAAAGGGTATGCTCAACAAAAAGGTATAGATTTTGAAGAAACTTTTGCACCTGTTGCTAGACTTGAAGCCATAAGGATGTTTCTTACTCTTTCTAGCTTTCAGAAATTCAAAGTACACCAAATGGATGTAAAATCAACTTTCCTTAATGGAGATTTAGAAGAAGAAGTTTATATTGAACAACCAGAAAGATTCATTCTTGGAAATGATGCAAAACTTGTATGCAGACTCAAAAAGGCTCTCTATCATCTGAAACAAGCTCCAAAGGCCTGGTATTACCACCTTGACAAATATCTACACCAACAAGGTTTTACAAAATGTTTAGCAGATAGAAATTTATATATAAAGATTGAAACTAATAAATTGCTAATTATTATTGTTTATGTTAATGATATCATTTTTGGTAGCAATGAAGATTCCATGAGTCAGAATTTTGCTTCAATAATGCAACAAGTATTTGAAATTTCCTTGCTTGGTGAACTTGTTTATTTTCTTGTTCTACAAGTTCAACAAAATAAAGATGGTATTTTTCTTTCACAAACCAAATATCTTAAACAGATCTTGAAAATGTATGGAATGGAAGATTCTAAACCTGTATGTACCCCAATGGTAACAGGATGCAGTCTCAGCTCAAATGATGAATCCACATCAGTACATCAACCAACTTACAGATCCATGATTGGCAGTCTACTTTATCTAACAGGTACCAGACCTGACATCATGCATGCAGTAGGACTAGTTGGAAGATTCCAAGCAAATCCAAAGGAATCACACCTTCGGGTAGTGAAAATAATTTTCAAATATCTTCAAAGAACTCAGGACTTTGGTTTATGGTATCCTAGAGATGCAAATCTCACTCTTCATGCATATACATATGTAGATTGGGTAGGAAGTTTTGATGATAGAAAAAAACACTAGTGATGGTGCATTCTACGTGTGTTCTAGGTTAGTGTCTTGGTTCAGCAAGAAACAAAGTTCAATTGCTTTATCAACAGTTGAAGCAGAATATGTGCCACTGCATCTTGCTTCACACAACTACTTTGGATGATGCAAACTTTGCAAGACTTTCAGTTCACATGTACTCCACCCATCTCCATTCTATGTAATAATACAAGTGCCATCAGTATTTCAAAGAATCCAATCATGCACTCCAAGACCAAGCACATACCCATCAAGGACCATTTTCTACAAGAACAAGTGCTTGAACAAAAGGTCAAATTGGAGTATGTTCCCTCCAAAGAATAGGTTGTTGATATATTCACTAAACCACTCTATAGAGAAACATTTGAATATCTCAGACAAAAACTGGGAGTAGTTGCTGCATCATCCTGCTATTAAAATCTAGTGTTTTAGAAAAAGGTTATTAGACGTTGGTTTCATGAAGTATAGTTACGTATACACGCAGGTTTCTATGGGTGAATGTTATGAAACCAGCTCATGAAAAGATAGAAAAGATAGACCAACATCTTAGAATTCAGCCTCTTCGAGGGGGCAACCTCCTTTAGATTACATAAATGAACAATTCTTGGATGATTCAAATGACAAAGCCTCCTTTCTATATATATGAGTCTAAGGAGTCACAATATAACCCAGCCGACCTAACAATAATAATATAAAGCCACAAAAATAACAATAGAGGGATTCTATGGGGCACAGTAATAACAATATGGGGACAATAAGGGCACAAAAAAATTAATAAGGGGTATAAATATAATAGTAATGGGGTAATCACTAGTATTATAGGGACCCAACATGCCCCTCTCCTTCAAAAAAGTGTTGTCCTCAATGCTTGAGTAGTTCTGGATACTTCTGTATAAAATTCTCATCTTCCCATGTGGAATCTTCAGCGGATAAGTTCTTCCACTTGATAAGATACTCTGAAATTGATCGATTTCGTAGCTGTCGAGATCTTGTTTCTGTGACTGCTTCTGGTTCCAATATAATTTTTTCCTTCCTCGTCAAGTTCTGGCAATATTGTTTGAACTGGGAGCTTGTCGCCTATAACCTTCTTTAAACATGAAACATGGAAAACTGGGTGCAATCGAGAAGCTGCAGGAATCTCCAATTTGTATGCCATAGTACCAATCTTTTGCAACACCTTGTATGGACCATAATACTTTGGTGATAATTTATTATCCTTCTTAGCTTGCTTGAGGGACATTTTCTTATATGGTTGTAGCCGTAGGAATACCAATCACCTACATCAAAACTTCTTTCACTGCGATGTTGATTTGCCTGTTGTTTCATTCTATTCTGTGCCAACATGAGGTTATCCTTTAAGAGTTGGAGGACTTGTTGTTGATGTTCAATGTGATTTTCCACTACATGAACCTTAGAATTTTCTCTTAAATATGATGTGATGGATGGTGGTTGATACCCATAAAGTGCCATAAATGGGGTCATTTTTGTAGCTGTATGGAAGGAAGTGTTATACCACCATTCAGCCAGAGGCAACTATTTGACCCATTGTGTCTATTTATCAGATACAAAGCAACGAAGATATCCTTACAAACATTTGTTTACTATCTCAGTTTGCCCATCAGATTGAGGATGATAAGATGAGCTATGAGCTAACTGAGTACCAAGACAAGAAAATAATTTTGTCCAAAAATTTCCAGTGAAAATGGGATCTCTGTCACTTACAATAATCTTTGGTTTCCATGTAGCTTTTGAATTGTTTCCATAAATGCAGTAGAAACTGTACTAGCTTTAAATGGATGTGATAATGCACAAAAGTGTGCATACTTGGTAAGTTTGTCAACTACCACCATGATGACACTCTTTCCCTCAGACTTGGGTAAACCTGGGATAAAATCCATTGAAACCTCCTCCCAACGTTGGCTTGGAATGGATAAAGGTTGTAATAGACCCGGTGTCTTAATTGTTTCAACTTTATTTTGTTGGCAAACCAAACATTCCACCACAAACTTTGAATATCTGATTTAAGGCCATCCCAAAAAAAATCCTTCTTAACCCTATGGTAAGTTTTTAAAAATCCTGAGTGCCCTCCTAAGGGAGAAGTGTGCAATTCCATAAGAATATTTTGTTTTAGCTGGGAATTCTTACAAAGGTATAAGCGATCTTTGTACCATAACGAATCATTTTTCCAGCTAAATATATCGGACGTATTGGAATCTTGTTGTAACTTTCGAATAAGTACCCATACTTCTTCGTCATTCTTCCATTCCTCCCTTGCTTTGTTTATCCAATATAGTTGGATAATAGAAATGGCACACAACAATGCTTCCACATCCTCATCCTTTCTTGAGAGTGCATCTGCCACCACATTTTGCTTCCCTTTTTTGTAGATGATTTCAAAGTCATAACCCAACATCTTTGTGACCCACTTTTGTTTCTCTTCAGAGGATATCTTGGTTCTAAAAAGTATTTAAGGCTATCAAGATCTGTTTTTACCTTGAAGTGTCTTCCCATTAGGTAGGGTCGCCATTTCTTAAGTGCATGGAGTATTGCCAACATTTCCTTCTCATAAATAGCTTTGTGTAAAAAATTTCCCTTGATTGGACGACTTTCAAAAGCAATGGGTCTTTCATCTTGCATTAAAATAACACCAATTCCATTTCCTGAAGCATCACATTCCACAATAAAGGTTTTTGTGAAGTCCAGTGTACCTAAGACCGGTGCTTGGCACATTGCCTCTTTAAGATGTTTGAACGCCTTTGTTTCTTCTGGAGTCCATGAAAATGCATCTTTCTTCAATAATGTTGTTAGAGCTGCTGCTATTCTCCCATAATTGTTAACAAACTTGTGATAATACCCTGTCAACCAGAGAAATCCTCGCAGATGCTTTATGGATGTGGGGATTTTCCATTCCTTAATGGCTTTAATTTTGCTAGGGTCTACCTTAACTCCTTCATGAGATACAATATGACCCAAATATTCCAACTCTTGGACTCCAAAGAAACATTTGGATCTTTTGCATATAAGTGTTTCTCCTCCAATAGTTGTAGCACCCTGTCAACATGTTCAACATGATCCTTCCAAGACTTGTTGTAGATTAGTATATCATCAAAAAATACCAACACAAATTTTCTAAGGAATGGTTTGAAATTGAATTCATCAAACCTTGAAATGTTGAAGGTGCATTGGTAAGGCCAAAAGGCATGACCAAAAATTCATAATGACCCTCATGAGTTCTAAATGTTGTTTTTAGAATGTTTTCAATCTTCATTCTGATTTGATGATATCCTGAACGAAGATCCAACTTGGTGAAGTAAATTGATCCATGCAATTCATCCAGTAATTCATCAATGGCAGGAATGGGAAACTTATCTTTAATAGTGAACTTGTTGAGCTCCCTAATCCGGACACATGCACCATGATCCATCCTTCTTATGCACCAATACTACTGGAGCAAAGAATGAACTTTG
>APFE030864622.1:0-25396 GCA_000404065.3 Pinus taeda | reverse complement strand
GGATTCTCCAAGGAAGAGTTATGTGAAATCTCCCACAATGACTTGATTATAGACTAGTTCAGTAGAGCGAACTTGTACGACGTGCCACGAGTCATTGTTTCGACCTTTAGCTCTAAAAAATATTTAGACGAAACTAAAGTCCATCCTCTTTCTGTACCTTTTGACGAAATTTCAATCCAATGCTTAGAGAAAACGTTATGACGATTTTCCCCAGGTCACCTGTTTGGAATGTAATTCAAGAGTCTGCAAAAAGATAAACTTCCTCAAATCATATCTCCGCAAATATAGCGCAAAAAGCTCCGAAATTCGGAGCCGAGATTTAGTGCGATGTCTTCTCAGATGGTTTTTTTTTTCAACTTCTCAAACGTCGCAGAAAAATGTTATAGCGAAAATGCCACGATGACCTGTTTGGAGCAGCGAAACCCTAGAATCCAAAGCTCTGATACCAATTGTTATGAAACCAGCTCAAGAAAAGATAGAAAAGATAGATCAACACCTTAGAATTCAGCCTCTTCGAGGGGGAAACCTCCTTTACGTTACATAAATGAACAATTCTTGGATGATACAAATGACAAAACCTCCTTTCTATATATAGGAGTCTAAGGAGTCACAATATAACCCAGCCAACCTAACAATAATAATATAAAGCCACAAAATAATAATAGAGGGATTCTATGGCCCACAGTAATAACAATATGGGGACAATAGGGGCACAACAATATTAATATGGGGTATAACTACAATAGTAATGGGGTTATCACTAGTATTATAGGGACCCAACAGTGAGGGAGTGTATATTTTTTTCAGTCAAGAAAAACATTGGGGCAGACTCTGATATGGGTGCTTTGTTTATCGTTGATGATTACAGTCTATTGATATGCTTTGTTCATTAATTTTTATCTGACTGATAAAGATGCCTTTATAATTGACTTGTTAACAATGCATAGGTAGCACAGGTTTAGGAGGAGCATTAGCCTTCACACGCATTCTGCATTGTTGGCATTATGGTTGCTGAGTCCAGCTATGGCTCAGATATTTATACCATTTGTTGCTTAAGTCATGTAAAATTCTAGGGTGTGATATGTCTTCTCATACATTTGAATGAGTCTTATTGGATAAATGATGTAATTTGTATCCCCACTTTGCCTCAGATGGATGATGTAATATTTATTGTATTTCTGTCATGTATAAACAATTGGTATATCCCCACTTGGTTGGGTGGATGAGTGAAATTTGGTATATCCCCACTTGGTCAGGAGATGGATTTATGTATGAGTCTTTGCTGATAGGAAGTTCATACTCACATAGTTAAGTTATAGAGTCATGTTATTCTTTGGAAAATATTTTTTGAGACTCTGCATGTGCTCAGGGGGAGCATGGATGGTTTTAGTACATATCAGCATGTACAAAGGGGAGCTCAATCAGAGAATTCAACATGTACTCAGGGGGAGCATGGAAAACATAATGTATGTCAAAAAGGGATAATATCTTGGTTTGCCCTTTGCCCTTGATGTCAAAGGGGGAGAGTGTCTTGGTGTTGTTGTTGCCATCAAGTGCAAAGGGTGAGATTGTTAGCATTATGATACAAGTGTTGTCCTTGATGGAAACTCTCTCAAATGACAGTTCATAGTGCAGAAAGTTAACAACAAAGGGTTACATATCAGACTCCAAAGAATGAAGAAAGAGAGGTACAAGCTGGTTCATTTTGTCTAAGAAGCGTATACACATGGGTTAACAGAACAAAAGAAGCGTATATCATATACACGAACTTTCACAGGAAAAGCGCGTACATGTTGGAAAACCAAGTATTTGATCTAAGGTATTTTGATCCAAGGTATTTGGTCCGAGGTATTTGGTCCTAGGTATTGACCCTAGGTATTTGGTCCAAGGTACTAATCCTAAGTGGTTCTGGTCCAAGGTATTGAGAAAGACCTAAGAATATATAGGGAGGAGAAGATCATTAGGCCAAGAATGCCGCAATAAGATTCTAAGGAATACTTCTATCTGAAGTATATTTTATGTTGCAGGGTTATGTTTGGGACTAGATTTCAAATATTCATGTGCACATTGAGTTCAATATTGGATCAAGAATCATGAGACTTGAAATGACTTATTCTTGAATGATATGATATTGGGTGAGACTAGATCTAATGTTTTGCGCCTGTTCTATTCATTATCTATCATGATATGGGTTTATCTGAAGTCTGGAATTGCAGCCAAGTTTTGAGTCAATATTTGCAGATCTGTATGCAGGTTTGTCTCAGCCAAAGAGCATCTACACACAGGTTCAATTCTCTCAAGTAGCGTATACAAAAGAAAAGCTTATTTTCAGAATTGATTAATCTATCTGATAAAATTTTGTTATTTTACTGTTGTCTATCAATGAAGTCTTCTTAGATCTAAATGTAAAATTGAATGCATAAGGGGGCTAGCATTTGATTGATTGATTATATAAGCGAGAAGAACTGATCTCTGTCCTTGCCTATGTAAAGCTCTGAAATATTCAGAATATTGATAGTTGGTATAAACTTGATTCAAAAGTTTATGTTTGAAGTAGTTTTGAAGGTATGCGCAGGTTCAATTAATGGAAGTAGTGTATACAAACAGTTTGGATGCAGTCAAGTAGCATATACACTCTAAGGCATGATTTTTGAGGTTACAGTTGGTTCTGAATGATGATGCAAGGTTCTGGGTTCAACATAGTGTCCTAGTGTCAGTGATCTGATTGTTCAGATTATCTGAATATTGGTTGATGCAGTTTAGGTTTAAAACTTATGATGGGTCCAGTGTGAAAATTTAATGAAACGTGGCCTTTGGATAGTGGCATTGTGATCCAGGAGTATCCAATCTGAAAATTTATGAAACGTGGTCCCTAGTGGAAGAGTGGAGTTTTTCTATAGGGTGGCACCTACATACTAGTAAACATATTGGCTCGTACAAGAGCTAGGGGGTTGTAGCTCCCTTCCAGTAGAAACTGGAGAACAAGAGAAGGTTGTAACCTTCTACAGGTAGAAGCCGGTGTACTGGTATGAGTCTCCACTAGTACAAGATTGTAAACAACTTTTCTTATTACTAAAAGAAGACAGAGACAACAGCAACAGGCCGTTTTTACCCACATTGGGTTTCCACCTTACATCTTGGTGTTCATGTGTGTTTATTATGTGTGATGATTTATTCTGATTTTACTGCATAGTCTAATAAATATCTGATATACTGCTTTAAGATCAACACATGATAAATTGTCTAAATCACAAGTTCTCTGGATATACGATGGTTCCTTAATCACAATCGCATGTACACGCTAGTTCACTTCACTGAAGTAGCGTATATAAATATGTTTGGGAAATAAAATTATTGATATGATAATATTGATTCACCCCCTTCTCAGTATTATTTCCAACATCCCCTTGACATTGAATGGTGTAGTTAATGTTGTCAAGGTGGAAGCCACTTCTTGTTAAATGTTCCCCTTTGAAAGGCTTGCTTGTTCTTCTTGTCTCCTTCTCTTCTGAGGTCTAGAACGTTCCTCAAGGGTTTCCATTTCCTTCTCTAGTTTTTCCTCTTCCTTTTCCTATTCCCCCTCTACTTTATCTTCTGATTCAACTTCTTCTTTTTCCTTACAACCCTATTCTTCTTTCACAGAGCCATCTTTGGCTCTCCCTTCAAGTTCCATAATATTTTTCCTTTTATTTCCATAAAATATTCCCTATCCATATCTACCAAATATGTCCATGACACATGGTTTTTGATGTACTGCAAAGCATCCATGGCAATGAGCCCTATGATTCCATGATGAGAAATTTACTAATGTTTCCCTTCTCTCACCCTTTGTCTCACTTCCACTGTGGATTGAAGAAGGAAATGTGGAACACTTAGTCTGCTTGGGATAGGGAATTCCATCTGGAATCTTAAATCGTAAAGTAGCATGAATTGATAGGCATAAAAAACATTGAGTCTCCCTTCACAATATATGTATTTCAAGATTTGATAATTTACTTCATCCCATTGGTAGGGTAGGCTCTCTCTTCTAACTCCATTTTTATCTTCAATTATTTTCTCTTGAAGCATGAAGAAGTTATATTTGGTTATGATAACCTTTTCTCTCTCCTCCTTGCTCCATTTTACTCCTAGGATAAATATGGTCACCTTGATAATGATTTATATATTTGCATGGATAATAAACCCCCTCACAATGGTGGTGGCACAATCTTCCCCTTGAGGTTGGAGGCCTACTGCAAACCCATGAGTAATTTCATCATCAAACCACTTGAATTTATCAAAGAACTCCATCCACTAGTTGTTTGTAAAGACTTCTCTGACAGGAGAGCGTTGGTGAGTCCTAGATGAGTCAATGGGATTTTTCTATTAAAACCACACCTCATGGAAGCTATTGTATTTTTTCAAAGTGTTTTCAAGGGAATTCTGTAGAGCTATAAAAAGGGTCTCTTTCACCTCTAATTACCTCACATTAATATGTCAATCCGGGAACGTCTGGTTATTTCAAAGAGTGTCTCAGTCTGAGGCTTAGCACTTGCCAGAGTAATGCTTTTAGTACATCTATTTAAAAGCTATGAAAGTAAATTAATGCAAGTCTACAACTTAAATACTTCAAAAGACCAAATCACACCAAGTATTGCATCAGCCAAAGGTTCGGTAGCAGTAACCCATCCTTTCCATAACTGATGAGAACAGATCAGAGGTCTGGGAGCCGAGTAGCAGATGTTGGGCTCACTACAGCCTGAGACTGTTCTTAATGAATAAAAATGAAACACCAAGTAAAGGAAATGACAATGAAATAGAACAGCACATCAGCCAAGGGCTTGGTAGCGATAACACATCCCTTTCATGGCTGATGGGAGCAGATCAGAGGCCTGGGAGCCAAATAGCAGATGCTGGGGCTCACTACAGCCTGAGACTATCCTTAAGAAACAACAAATTAGCAATCTGGAAATGGAACAACAAATAAATGGAACAACAAATAAAATGGAACAACAAATAAAATGGAACAACAATTTAGAAATGGAACATCAGTTTAGAAACGGAACAACAGTTGGGATAAGCAGTAACCAAGTTCCTCAAGATGTAATTCTATTTAATCTTTCCAATAAAAACATCAATCCTTTAGTCTTAAAGATGTACACATACAATGAAACAACACTACTGATCCAAATCTTAAAAACACAACATACTCAATTTGCTTCCGTTACTGATCTAAATAAACGCATATGATTGCATCTCAAGATGAAGAACAGTAACATTCAATAATCATGTGAAAACAGACCTTTCAAGATAACTTGTTATAATGCTAAACACAATCGTGATGAACTCTGTAGAGTGACAGTGTCCTGTAGAGATTAATCAATACTTAAAGGATTGCTAAAATGACACAGCATGAATATAAAGTTTCAGGAACATGAGACGAATTAAACATAACAGAGCATGTAATAGAATATTCTTTAAAACACAACAGATTACCAGATTACGTCTATGAACAAACCACACAAAAACCACGCGTAATGGTACAAGAGCAAGTGTCCTCCAGGGTAGAGCCCTTAGCCTCCAGGGGTACACCGCTTAAGAGAGATCCAGGCTCAAAGATAAAAGAGTGAACAAGTCTGTATTAAGGCATGAAATAAAATTACAGGAACTCAAGTCTTTAACAGAACATAAAGATCATAGTCTTGATCTTCCTTAAAAGAAATTAAATAAAAGAACCTCCTCCGTAGCCAACAGTGCTATCCCTTTTATATGGAATATGGTGGAGATATCTAAATACATAAAATAGATAAAATAGTGATCCCTCAGGATCTAAGATCCTGAGGGATTCGCATAATCATTAATACTGCGTCACTTCTTTCCTTTTCTGCTCCGTGCTGGTATCTCCGCATCCTTTCCTGGGTTGATCCATTTTGATTTGGTTTTCTTTCGGTCTTCCGTCAAAGGGACAGTAGTTAGCTCATCCTTATTTTTACCTTTAGAATGGCCACCTTTCGTTTTTCCTCCTTCCTGCACATAGAAATGATGATTGTCAGCGTTTCTCATTAATCTCTCGTGTTTCGTTATAAATCCTTATCATTATCTAAATTTCCCATGCAAAAGGCTTTTGAGTTCTAATGAAAAGATACCAAAATAACCATCGAAACGTACCTTCCTTGATACTCCACACACCCCCCAGCTTACCCTTTTTCATGGCCTCATGAAAACATTGTAGTTGACATGCGGAGCGGTGAGGGAGTAGGCTGGAGATGGAATCTCGTGTGGGGGCCTACACCCATGATGCGAAACTAGATGATAAAAGAAATGGCTTGTCTGGCCGTCGGGCATCTCATACAGGGCTTGGTATCTGGGTGCAGGATGCTAAATGATTGGACTCCAAAACCTATACCCTAACCAGGATGGCCCTGCCCTCAAAACAAGTTCACCATAGAGGGGGAATCGGTTAGCAGCAAGCTTAAAATTTTCATACTTAAATGGCTCTCTGTGATGAATGTTTGATTAGATACTCGATATCAAAATTTAGCTGCTTCAATGGCAGAGTCTTTAATAGAAGAAACGAATTCAAGCCCTTGCTGAATGATTGCTTCATGCATGGGTCCTAATGCTTCAATCACTCTTGGAGCCCTCATGAGATTTCTATGACTTCTCCATAACTGTTCTGGGTCTCTAGGCTCAGCTCTTACCCATAGATCTAATCTGTTTTCTTGCCTCTGAAATGCATTGTAGGCTTTAAGCCATTTAATTTGATTGACTGCAAATGAAATAAATGCTTGTAATTGAATATCCCCAACAAAAGGGCCAGGGTTCAGCTCGGTCTCTTGTTCTAGTACAAAGTTATGCAGGTAAAATTCACACAATAACCTTTTCACTTTTACCCCATAATGTTTACAGCAATTTATAAAATCATTTATAATGTTAATTTCTATGGGAGCACCTGCCTTAATAGCCTTAATTTTCAATTGTAAGTACCTTTCCATTAGAAACATGGCATAGTTTTTGGCAGGGGCTCTACATGCTAAGACATCATTGTATAGAGCACACAAGGTATCCATCTGTTTAATAACTACCTCTAATCTATGGGTTACCTTGGCAACTTTCTCCTGTTCCTTTCGCCATCCTTCGAAGGCTTGGCTTTCAGACAAGTTGACGTTCCTTAACTGCTGCTGTAATTCCTCATATTTCTCACGGAGGATCGTTTGCTCCCTGAGCTTTTATGCTTCTTGCTGGGCCTGCTTCAAATGATGGTGAAGGGTTCTTGTTTTTGGGTCATTTTTCCATGCATCCATAGAGGCCGGGAGCTTTACTTGGACTTTCTTATTACGCTGCATTGAATTCATAACCCTTATTACTCCCAAAGGTGGTGCCTCCGTTTGAACCATCTTGTCATATTTTTCAATTTTAACACGAACTCCAGCCCACTGTTGTTCCTTTTCAAATGGAACAACAATCTGTTCTTCTGTTTCAATTGGAACATCAGTTTGTCTTTCTGCTTCATTAGGAATAGTGGTTTGGCTTCTGTCAGGGTTTTGAGTAGTGGGACGGCTTCTGGTCTTCCACCTCCTGTTCTTACGGGATCTTATTGGTGTGGCCGAACCTTTTCTTCTTGAGGTCCCTTCTCCCCTTTTCCTTGCTTTTAGAAGCCTAATCTGTTGGCAAAGCCTGACTATTATGTTTAACAATGTCCCCTTTTCCTTTTGTAATTTCCTTATTTCCATCAACTTCTCAGAAAGAACAGCAGACTGTTTTCTGTGGGTTGGACTGTGGCTAATTTCCTGATTTTCTTCTTGAGTGTGGTTGTTCCGGGGTAAGAACCTTGCTTGGCTCTGTTGTTTCTTGGGCCAATTCCTCTTCTGCCCTTATTTCCTCCGGACTTTCCTCTAGTGCCTTTTGACTAGGAACGGGTTGTTCTTGCTCGACATTTTCTATTACCTTCTCATCATGAACGGGAAAATTTTCTACTTCTACTTCTTCTGTATGTACTTCCTCAGATGCGTCTTTCTCCTGGGTTTCTTCTACAGCCCGGAAGTTGCATGGACTCAGGGATTGGCCATATTCACCCATATTGGCCAAAATGTTGGCTAATTCATCTTCCCCTAATGGGTCCTGTACTAGGCTTCCTCCATGCTGTTCCATTCTTTCCTCCTGCTCGGGCTGCTCAACTTCTTTTTTCTCGTCTCCCTCTTCTTTAGTTTGCTCATCCTGTTCTAAATCTCCTCCTGCAGATTGCTCTTCTCCCTCGACATCTTCTTCTTCCATTTCTGTTTCTGCTAACTGTTCTTCCCCTTCGACGTCTTCCTCTTCTGTTTCTACCTTGGCAGACTGCTCTGTTTCCTTGCTATTTTCTTCGTCTGTCTCTGTCCCTGCAGACTGTTCTACATCCTCGTTGCTTTCTTCCTCTATGTCTGTCTCCGTAGACTGCTCATCTATGATCTCTATTTCTTGGCTCGTGCGAGCCCGGGCTTTCTTCAGCTCTGCTTGTAACCCTGCGAGCCTCCTCGACTTTCTACGTTTTTCTGGTTGTTCAGATGTACTAGCGTCATGCTTCCGCTTTCCGGGTCGTTCTTCGAGTTACTTTTCATCTTGTTTCTCATCTTGTTTTTCAGCTTGTTTTTTAGCTTGTTTTTCAGCTTGCACTTCTGTGCAAGTGTCCTGCTTTCGTTTCTCTGAACGTCGGGGTGTGCTATCAATTCATTTTCGTTTTCCCGGGCGTCTAGATGTGGCCGTCCCTTTATTGATAATATCAATTAGTTCTTCCGAGCTGCTCTGCTGCTGGGTAAGACTATGATTCACTATCAAGCGAATTAATCCGTGGTGGCTAACCACAGATTCTATGTGCTATGCCTTTTTCATACTTTGAGCCACATCATGCAATAGCGAATTTAGCAATGCAGGTAAATTCACAGAACATTTTTGTTTTAAGACAGCTAGGAGTTTCAGATGTCGTGGTCTTACCACATCTTTTCTGCCCTTGCAAGTAATGTAGCTCTGGATAATTTTCGCCACTTCTGCCCATGGTTCTCCTAGCGTTGTTGGTAGCACCCCCTTTCCTCAGACTGTCAAACTCTGTCCCTCGTCCTGAAAGATTTCCACAATCTTCTGCAACCTTTCCTTCTTTATTGTCCATACTGGTCCCGTGGCCAGTAGTCCTGTGACTCTTGCTATTATTTCGTCAGTGACTGCTATTCGCCTTCCTCTTACTATGGAGTATTCTTCCTGTAGGTTCTGTAAAAATTCCTTCGCTACAGTTTCATTAGACTCTTTCAGGCGGTTGAGATAAGTCAATCATCCTGCTTTCTTCAGGATTCTTCGGGCTGCAGCCAAAACAATTAATGTTTGTGGTTCTCGGTGGACTGACCTTCCTCCCATAGCTTCACTTGCAAATTCTCAAAGGAACAGTAGCTTCCTGTTGAAACACAGAGAAGTTGGTGGCGTATTTCTCATTCAAATTCAAATGCAACAGCATATGCAATGGAAATAGCTTCGAACAACAACTCATGCAGAAGAAAACAAAAATGGCAAATGATCATACCGTTGAGCCGTGTTGTGCTCAAGTACAAAATCTTCTCGAATAACAGACTGACACGTGCTCTGGGGAATGATGAGGTTCCCCCCCCCCCCCCCGCAATGTGATAGGTTGTCCCAGCCGTCAAATAAAGGAGCATCGTCTACTCTGCCATGAGGCCTTGATGGAACAACTTATGAAAATATGCCATGTCTGCAAAAACAACCTATTACTAAAATCGAGGTAGAAATTTAGATCGCTTTTAATACGTAAGCAACTGCGGTGAGTTGATGGAAGTTCGGGGATAAGACATTTGCCATAATTAGCGAGTCTCATGCGGTCACTATCACTAGCTCCGTAATGATTGGCGGTAATAGATAGTCATGCGCTATATTGTTGGGTAATTAAATTAATTATCACGTTATAAGAAACAAGAGGATATAATATCCTTACCCATTGCTGTAAAGGTTATGACTTCAATATCATTAACAGAGCTCTACTGCCGACAGGTGTCCATAACCTTGGCAGAGTTGTTTATTTCACCCCGGGAACCATAGTCCTTTGTGTATGCGAGGAAGTGTTATATAATGTCAAAACTGTAGGCCACTTTGCAGGCTTGGTAACCAGTTAGTCATAGTGCCATTCACGAGGAAGGAGCGAATAGTGGGCAGGCCGGCTCATGGTGAGACCTCCTGTTCCAAGGGTAATTTATTTTGATATACCTTTTGGACCATTTCCCAGGTGTGGTTTCCGTAGTGGGAATGCCACTTCGCTTCTATCCTGATGATCATGGTAGGCCAGCTCGTAATGAGACTCCCTATCTTGCAATTTGATATTTTTTTTTTTTTTTAAAACTGCTTTGCTTGCTTCTTTTTTTCTTGCTTTTAATAGAGAGCCTTTCCTGTTTATACACAAAGGGTGGTTCAACACTCCTTAAGAGTAGGAATGGTGGAAGAAGTCTTAATATCCCAATAGGAAGGTATAGACCCTTTGATATTATTGCTAAATGATAATCAAAGTGGGTAAAAAGGGATCAGCATGATAGAGATAACCAATTAGAACAGAGTTAGTAAAACAATGGCAACAAAAGGTAATAAATAAGCATATCTTTTCCCTGCGTCCTTTCGCCAATTCAGGGCAGTTGCTTATAAGGATAGCGATTTATGATTTACCGATTTCCGTATACTGTGCTTTTGTTTCCATCACATAAGTGGATAGATTTATTCCAAAAGACTCGAAAGAACATTAATACTAAGCATCCTTAAGAAGGAACAAGTTGTTCTAAATCATATGAGTAGTGCTTTTTCGAGGAAGGGCACAACAACAACTGTTTGCTCTGAGAAAGAAATAGTGGAAATCAACGGTGCTGTTCAGCAAAATCAAACAAGTGTCGTTCCTTTGGAAAAAGACCGGCAGAAATCAAACAGTGTTGTTTCTTTCGGAGACAGCAAAAACACACAAGTGTTGTTTCTTTTTGAGAAAGGAACAGCAAAAACACTCAAGTGCTGTTGCTTTTGAAAAAGGAACAACAAAAATCAAAAGTGTTGTTCCTTTTGGAAAAGGAACAACATAAATCACAAGTGTTGTTCCTTTTGGAAAAGGAACAACAAAAATCACGAGTGTCATTCCTTTTGGAAAAGGAACAACAAAAATCACGAGTGCTGTTCCTTTTGGAAAAGGAATAGCAAAAATCACAAGTGTTGTTCCTTTTGGAAAAGGAACGGAAAAAATCAAAACATGTTGTAAAAAAAATATGTACAAAAACAAATTCAAGTAGTTATATACAAATTGTAAAGAAAAGTAAACTTCTTAGTGAGTTACAGGTGGAGGAGACTTGTCTTCCTCCCGTAAGATCTCCATATCTAAATCTTGGCGTAATTGTTGGTAGAAGGACTCCCAAGTAAGTGGTTTGCGATAAAGACAGACTCGATGACCGTTTTCCTTGAAGATATACCTAGAACCATCAATAGTACTTAGTGTGAGGGTACCATTGTCATGTACTTTCTGAATTTCATATGGCCCCAGCCAATGAGTCTGGAGTTTCCCGGGGAAGTCCTGAAATCTAGAGTCATATAAAAGAGCCCAGTCTCCTTCATGGAAGACTCTTTTTTTGATGAGAGCATCATGCCATTTGGCTCTCTGCTGCTGTATCAGGGCAATGTGTTGAAGTGCAGAGAGCCTAATTTCTTCCAGCTCATTAATCTATTGCAATCGATTAGTTTGTGCCTCGGTTAAGTCTAACCCAATTTCTTGTGTTGTTCGTAATGTCCGGATTTCAAATTCTATAGGAAAGATAGGTTTCTTTCCGAACATTAGCTGGTAAGGTGAGTGGCCAGTGGTGCTTCTCCATGTTGTTTTATAAGCCCACAGTGCTTCTAGTAGTCTGGCAGCCAATCACATCTATGTGATGCAACTGTTTTTGTTAGAATCGTTTCTATTATCTTGTTGATGCTTTCTAGTTGCCCATTTGCCTGTGGGTGATATGGGGTGGTCATTTTACGCTGAACATGATAATTGTTGAGTGTTGTCACTATTCTGTTCCCAGAAAACTATGGCCCTCCATCTATGATTATCTCTCTAGGGAGGCCATAGCACACAAATAAATGGAGCAGGAACTGTATAACAGATTCTTCTGTAGCTCTGGGCAAGGCTTCTGCTTCAACCCACTTGGTGACATATTCTGTTGCCACTAGAATGTATGTTTTCTGGTTTGATGGTGGGTTGATTGGCCCCACGAAATCAAGGGCCCATCACTCAAATGGTTCGATGACTAACTGTGGTTTCAAAGACATCTCATCTGAGTGACTAGGGCGTCCCGCTCTCTGGCAACTATCACATGCTTGGACAAATTTCTTTGCATCTTTAAAAATTGTGGGCCAATAATACCCTGTATGTAATACTTTATGTGCAGTCCTGCGATCAGCAAAATGTCCACCACATGTTTGGTCATGGAATGCTTTCAATATATCAAAAATTTCATCTTGCCGAACGCATCTCCTGATTTGCATGTCTGCCCCTGTGTGAAACAAATAGCCCCCAATCCAGGAAAATCTGGTACTTCGCTGGACAATCTGTTTCTGCTCATTAGGGGTTAGATGCTTTGGTAACTTACCTACTACTAGGTAATTAGTGACATCAACATACCAGGGTGTTTGAACAGCAACAACAAAGAGATGCTCATCCGGTAACTGATCTTCAACTGCTGCTGCATCGACTGGCTTTGGCATTCTTAAGAGGAAATCAGCTACCAGGTTTTTTTTGCCGGGTCGATCCTTGATTTTAATGTCAAACTCCTGCAATAAAATCAGCCATATGGTTATTCTGCCATTTGTGACAGGCTTATTTGCTAAATATTTTATAGCAGAATGATCTGTGCACAAGATAACGGGATATCCAATGATGCAATGTCTGAATTTATTGATAGCATGTATAACGGCTAGAAATTCCTTTTCAATGAAAGTATAATTTAATTCAGCAGGGGATAGATTTTTGCTAATGTAATAAATTTCATATGGTTTTCTATCCTCCTCCTGGCCAAAGACCGCTCCAATGGTTGTATCTGAAGCATCAGATGATATCTGGAATGGAAAATCCCAATTTGGTCCGTGAAGGAATGGGGCTGTAGATACGAGCTTTTTCAGGTCATTGAAAGCACATTCACATTTTTCTGTCCAAAAGAAATCAATATTACCAGTTAGTGCATACAATGGTGCAGCAATACGTGAATAATGTTCTATAAATCTTCTGTAATAACTAGAGAATCCAAGAAAGCTACGTACCTCTATTTGAGTAGTAGGAGTAGGAATAAGCAAAAGTATTTGGATTTTGGCTGGGTCTACCTGAATGCCGGCTGCTGAAATATAGTGTCCTAAAATAAGTCCTTCTATCATCATCATGTAGCATTTTTCATGGCTTAGACAAAGCCTGGTATCTATGCAACATTGTAGGACCTTTTCTAGTGTTTCCAATGCTGGATCAAACTCCTCTCCGTATGGAGTAAAGTCATCCATATATACTTCCAGTCCTTCATTTATTAGATCTGCAAAAATGCTAAGGATACCCCTTTGGAATGTGGCAGGGGCATTACATAAACCAAAAGGTAAAACTCGGTAGGCGAATGTGCCCCAAGG
Source organism: Pinus taeda (assembly GCA_000404065.3). Classification (NCBI taxonomy): domain Eukaryota; kingdom Viridiplantae; phylum Streptophyta; class Pinopsida; order Pinales; family Pinaceae; genus Pinus; species Pinus taeda. Next base: position 11,767 of record APFE030864622.1, on the reverse strand, counting down.
ACAAGCAAAAGTAGTTTTGTCCTAATCTTCAGGGGCAATTTGTATTTGGTTATACCCACTGAAGCCATCAAGAAAAGAAAAGAATTTATTCCCTACCAAAGTGTCCAATACTTGATCGATGAATGGGAGAGGGAAGTGATCTTTCTGTGTTGCCTTAGTTCTCTTTAGTCCACGCAGATTCTCCACTTCCCATTCTTTTTCGGTACCACCACAAGCGGGGAGACCCATTTACTATCAGAGATGGGGTAAATGAAGTTAACATCTAAAAGTTTTTTGAGCTCATCTTTTACTACTTCTTTTAGATGAGGATTTAGTCTTCTCTGAGGCTGTCTAACAGGTTTTGCATCATTTTCTATGTAGATGTTATGTGTACACAATTGAGGATCAATTCCTTTCATATTAGGGTAATCCCATGCAAATGCATCTTTATATTTTGTTAAAATATGGATGAGTTTTGTTTCTTATTCCGGTGTAAGGTCGGCGTTAATGTTTAAGGTCTTCCTAGGTTCGATTTCCACAATTTTACTATGTGCAACTGAAGTGACAGGGATTGTGTGGTCATGCACATCTTTCAGAGGTTCCTCCTCTACTTCGTTATCAAATGTTGCTTTTATCATATGACACTAGGTACGAGATGTGAGTTCAGTTTGACTAATAAAGTTGTTGATGGCATCATCTTCTGTTTGATCTTTGAACTCTAGCACTTCTTGTATAGTTAATGGAGATCTAATGTTGTCAGTAAGGTATGATACAGGGTGCCTATTAGTTTTAACTATTGTAATGCTTGGCTGCGCTGGGGGGTATAGTACTAAATTCTTGATATCCGCCCCCTTAGTTATGATCATGTTCCCTTGCGGACAGCTGATATAGGCATCAACGGTAGCGAGCCAAGGTCTTCCTAAGATCAATGGATGTCCATCTAGTCGGGTTTTAGGGTTTATTATCAGAAAATCAGTTGGGTATTCCCAGGAATCAACCGAGACCATGACATCATGCAGTATGCCTTCCGGCATAGCCACAGATCGATCAGCCAATTCCAGCAGAGTTGAAGTGGGTTCTGTAGATGTAATTCCTAACTTTTGGCAAGTGGCAGTGGTCAATATATTGATTGCAGCTCCAAGATCAACTAAGGCATTGGTTAAGGTTTGGCCATGAATTTGAACAGTTACTATTGGGTTTCCTGGATCCTCATACTTAATAGGTGTTTCCTTTCCTGATAATAAGTCAGATAAAGTACTGACTACTTGAACTCTTGGATTATCTATTACATTCCTTCTCAGTCTTTTTATGCACAATTCCTTAATAGTTTTAGCGTATATCAGGATGTCTTGAATGGCCTGAAGGAATGGAATTTTTATGTACAAATTTTGTAATTCTCCCAGAATGTCGAAATTAGGTTGTTGTATAGGTCGAGGTATGACTAAATGTTCTGGGAACGGGGGAGAGGATGTAGTTGCTTGATTCTGAGTCTGTTTTCCACTTACATCCTCTTCTTGTGACAGATGTTCTCTAGGTAACTGGTCTTCAATCTGAACTGTTTTATTTCCCTCTATTTCAATAATACGCCCAGATCTTAGCTGCAGATCATTGCACTCCCTCAGATCAGGTCCTTCTTCTGGTGTTTCTAAAATTTGGAGTGCTTGGACCGGTCTGTTATTTGGATTGGGATTGGGCTAGGCTGAGAGTTGGGGTCTGAGATTACACTAGGGGTTTTGCTGTAAAGCTGGAAGTGTAGGTTGAGGGAAAGGAATATTTCCTACTGGCTGCTGTGTTGGTCTCTGCCAGTTAGTCTGCCAGACTGAACCTTGTGAAGTGGGGGGAGTCCATTGTGGTGGGTATGGGTTGTTTTGCCAGTATGGTGGGGGATAAGGAGGATTCGACCATCCAGATTGGCTTGTCTAATTTAGCCACGGGTTTGCAGAAGGGTACGACTGTGATGACCAGTTTGGAAATGGGGGTTGAAGCTGACTTTGCCATGTATTATATTGTTGAGTATTGTACTGCGGATACTGAAAAGAAGAAGTTGGGTCTGAAAACATACCAGTTTGTCGCAGCTGCCACTGACGACGCTAGTTAAGTAGATATACTGCCTCTGGTTCTTCTTCTACTTCCTTATATACCGCTTTCAGTCCAAGTAATGAGGGACAACTTTCTGTAGAGTGATCCCTTGTGAAAATGGCGCATGTCTGAACTGTATCTAGTCGGCACTCCTTATGTCTATGCTTCTTCCTGCACCTGGGGCAGAAGATTGCCAAATTCTGTTCTACCTCCATTTGTTTCTGCTTAGCCTGCAAAACATCCAATTGTGTAGTCAGTGTTCCTAGTATATCAGTTTTAAAATTTTCAAATAAATTTCCAATTTCCACACGTGTTACTCCTTCTATTGAAATTTTATTTTCTCGTGGAAATCGATCATGTTCTGCTGTTTTGATTCGTGTACTGCCTCTTGAAATCCTGATACATAGATCACTTATGTCAGCAAAACTTTCCTGATAAATATCCCCTTTCCCCATAATGTTTAATGTTTAAATCCATTGTTCTTTCATGCCCCTTATTAATGTTGTTTTCAACACGTTATCAGGCAAAGGCAACGATGCATAAGGAGATCTTTGCAGATTATACTGGAAACGTTCCACATATTCCTCTAATGTTTCATTTGGTCTAGCTATCATCTGAAATATTTTGTCTTTTAGTTCTCTAGACCTACAGTAGTATTGATATTTCTTTAGAAAAGATTCTTTCATTTGTTCCCAGTTATTTATAACTCCACCACCTAATCCCATAAACCATCTTAAAGCTGCCCCTTTCAAAGTGGAGGGAAACAATTTTAGTTTCTGGGGGTCAGTGGTGTAATCATATCCCCTGCATAGCACATCAAATTCGAATAAGAATGCATCAGGGTCCTCTGATGTAAGTCCGTGAAATGTAGGAATGTGTTGAAGGGGAATTGCTTTCATAGGAGCATTTTCTGCGGAATCCACTATGGGGTATTGTAATGTAGAGGTTTGAGTGTTTGGCAGATTTTGAGCCATTGGGTCAAATATATGCCAATAACCTTCTGGAATATCTAAGAGAGTATTCCTAGGTTGAGGAGGAATGTTTTCAACAGGAACAGTTTTAATGGCACTTCCTCTATCTGGGATTTCTATCTGAGGAAATAGGGTGTCTTCAATAATAATTTTTACCGCACTCCCCTTGTCTGGGCTATTCAATGGCTGAGTTATCCTAGGAGGAGATCTTGGGTCCCCAGTTTCCCCTGTTTCCCCTTCTCCTTCACAAAGATTACTGAGATTCCCTTCTTGCATTCGTTCTGGAATAGAATTTTCAATTTCTTGAAAGTCTTGTTCGTCAGTCTGACTATGCACCTCAGAAAAGGCTTCAGATGGTGAGCCTGAGGCCTGAAGGGAACTAGTAGGCTGCCTGGAAGTAACTTTCCTGGGTCCTATTGAAGGCTGAGATTTGGCTTTCTTATATATTTCATCTATGAATGTTGATCGACCAAGGGTCATCGGTCCCTTAGCTTTTTCTGGCTTTGGTAACGGTTTGCGATTTTTCTCTGGCTTTTTTTGCTTAGTCAGGCACTCAATTTAACTACTAAGTTTTAAGCAGATAACAACAAATCTGCAGGAAAGCGGGCAAAGGAGCAGGGTTTTTACATGCTCCGCAAGTAGGTTCTTACCTTCCGTTTTCAAAACCCAATTCTTCTGTACCAGGTTCGTACACTACTCTGAAAAAGAGAAATGGCTACACCCTTTCCCCGGCAACGTCGCCAAAATGTAGAGCTATAAAAAGGGTCTCTTTCACCTCTAGTTACCTCACATTAATATGTGAATCCGGGAACGTCTGGTTATTTCACAGAGTGTCTCAGTCTGAGGCTTAGCACTTGCTAGAGTAATGCTTTTAGTACAACTATTTAAAATCTACGAAAGTAAATTAATGCAAGTCTACAACTTAACTACTTCAAAAGACCAAATCACACCAAGTATTGCATCAGCCAAAGGTTCAGTAGTAGTAACCCATCCTTTCCATAACTGATGAGAACAGATCAGAGGTATGGGAGCCGAATAGCAGATGTTGGGCTCACTACACCCTGAGACTGTTCTTAATGAATAAAAATGAAACAGCAAGTAAAGGAAATGGCAATGAAATAGAACAGCACATCAGCCAAGGGCTTGGTAGCAATAACACATCCCTTTCATGGCTGATGGGAGCAGATCAGAGGTCTGGGAGCCAAATAGCAGATGCTGGGGCTCACTACAGCCTGAGACTGTCCTTAAGAAACAACAAATTAGCAATCTGGAAATGGAACAACAATTGAAATGGAACAACAAATAAATGGAACAACAAATAAATGGAATAGCAAATAAAATGGAACAACAAATAAAATGGAACAACAATTTAGAAATGGAACAACAGTTTAGAAACGGAACAACAGTTGGAATAAGCAGTAACCAAGTTCCTCAAGCTGTAATTCTATTTAATCTTTCCAATCAAAACATCAATCCTTCAGTCTTAAAGATGTAGACATACAATGAAACAACAGTACCGATCCAAATCTTAGAAACACAACATACTCAATCTGCTTCTATTATTGATTTAAATAAACGCATACGATTGCATCTCAAGATGAAGAACAGTAACATTCAATAATCATGTGAAAACAAACCTTTCAAGATAACTTGTTATAATGCTAAACACAATCGTGATGAACTCTGTAATATAGTGACAGTGTCCTGTAGAGATTAATCAATACTTAAAGGATTGGTGAAATGACACAACATCAATATAAAGTTTCAGGAACATGAGACGAATTAAACATAACGGAGCATGTAATAGAATATTCTTTAAAACACAACAGATTACTAGATTATGTCTATGAACAAACCACACAAAAACCACGCGTAATGGTACAAGAGAAAGTGTCCTCCAGGGCCGAGCCCTTAGCCTCCAAGGGTACACCACTTAAGATAGATCCAGGCTCAAAGATAAAAGAGTGAACAAGTCTATATTAAGGCATGTAATAAAATTATAGGAACTCAAGTCTTCAATAGAACATAAAGATCATAGTCCTGATCTTCCTTAAAAGAAATTACATAAATAACCTCCTCCGTAGCCAACCGTTCTATCCCTTTTATAAGGAAGATGGCGGAGATATCTAAATACAGAAAATAGATAAAATAGTGATCCCTCGGGATCTAAGATCCTGAGGGATTCACAGAATCATTAATACTGCGTCACTTCTTTCCTTTTCTGCTCCGTTCCAGTATCTCCGCGTCCTTTCCTGGGTTGATCCATTTTGATCTGGTTTGCTTCCGGTCTCCCATCAAAGGGACAACAGTTAGCTCATCCTTGTTTTTACCTTTAGAATGGCCACCTTCCGTTTTTCCTCCTTCCTGCACATAGAAATGATGATTGTTAGTGTTTCTCATTAATCTCTCGTGTTTCGTTATAAATCCTTATCATTATCTAAATTTCCCATGCAAAAGTCTTTTGAGTTCTAATGAAAAGATACCAAAATAACCATCAAAAGATACCTTCCTTGATACTCGACAAATTCTACTGTTAATTATTAGTTTTTGGAGAAACTTAGGGTTTTAAGAGCATAAATGAGAGGGATATTTCTCTTATACTGATTAGAGGAAGAAAAGTTGCATGCCTAACAAAAAAAAGATCATTCTCCTACTATCATGGTTATCTTGCAAGAAAAATTCAAACCTTGAATTTCTTTTCACTTTCAAGAGTTGGCTACAGTATGCTTTATATAGACAAAATATGAACAATTCCATAAGCTCTTTTTGCATATGAGGTGAGAAAAAATGGTTACTCACCCCTGCCTTGGAGACTCCTCCATGACTCTAAGGATATGTGTGCAAAGTTACACAAGGTTGAGCTCTTTTTCACTTTTCGGGATAATCTTGTAGCATTTGAGGTCAATCCTATAGTGCATATTTAGAATTTTGTAGAACCTAATTAGTATCCCATAACACTCAACCCAAATACTATAAAAATTATTCCTTGGTCCTGTAGCTTCTCTATGGAAACCTATAAGAGCCCTAGTGTAGCTAGCTTGCCTCCTGATGATGGCAGTGGCCCTCACCATTTTTGGAATGATACTTTTGGTACAAATGAGGCTCAAGCTTGCTTTTTATTTCCTTTGTGGTTTGGTGGTGGGCTCAACACATTGTGTTAGATGGCCCCCACCTCACACCTTCGCAAATGCTTCGTAGACCCATTGGCCCACTCGTTGAAATCATCACCTTTTTTATGTTTTCACTTTTTCCACATGTGATGAGAGAGAAAGATAACCCCAATTTAATTGTTTGAGTGTGGTTGAGACAACTGAGCCACCTTAACCCTTAAAAGCCTCATCCTCATGCATTCAAAACATCTTTTAAACTACTATGTTCTTAATGGAAGAAGTTAGCAGTCTTTCATACCTATGCCTACCTAGTAGTCGTTGTTGGTGTGTCGATCTCTTGATGTTGCATGTTAGTCTAAATAAAGGTACAAATGATTTTCATGTCTTCTATGGTGTCATCTTATCATTTTCATTGCTCCAATTTTTTATTGCTTCGAAGAATTTTTTTTTATTTTTTTATTTGTTTTTTAAATATCCCTGACTGATTCAATCTTGATAATACAGGTTCTTTAGGAGGTGGATGAAAGGTTGTTTCTTTTAGGTGAATAGTGATCTTGTAACAGCTTGTAGAGGGTCATGTATTTTCTTAAGATCAAAGTAATGACCCTCCAACTACTTCACGTTGGTTGTATTTTCAATATAGTTCTCCGACTTTGGTCCTATAGGGTTTGCACAAACTACTGCAAGACTGTGTGTCTTCCTATAGCGATCATAGACCATCTTACAATCACAAATTATTTTAGATTCTACCACCAAAAATACTAATAGTTCATGAATATCCTATGGATAATGGTCTAAGGCCTCTTCTGTGGGTGAAGATATGGAAAAAGGGGTAAAAATGAGCGATTTTAATGGATATAAGTGCAAATTTGGGTGGATTATAGGCCAAGTGGTGTGGAAAATGGAATATGACGTTATGGTCGATCCCTCCCCTTGTTCCTAGGTGAAGAACAATATTTGTACCTTGTTTTTGTACTAATCACAATCCTATAGAACATCTGGATTGATCTTGCAGCAACACAGGACAATCATGTATCACTTCAGGACTAAGGCAAAATTGAGTGAGGAAGGTCATTTGATGATGGAGGAACTTGGGGAAATCAATGAAGTGATGGAGGACATGAAAACGATTAGCTTATAGAATGTGAATATGGGCTTTGAATTTATCTTCTTGTCTGTTATCCTCCTTTGACTGTGACTGGAACCCTAGAACAAAAAACATGTTAGGAAAATGATGTAAGGTCCCCCTTTATTTTCTTTTTCCTCTTTCTCATTTTCTTTTTATTTCTCCTTTTCTTGTTTTTTTAGGCTTACAAGATGCCTCAAAGGGGGTTTCCAATCCTATAGGACTACCAAAAGTGCCTCAAAGGAGGTTTTCAATTGGGGATATTTTATCTCTTGTTTTCCTTTTTTCAGACTCTTGGATTTCCGCAAGGAGATTTTTAATCCTAGAGCTTACCTAAGGTTCCTCGTGGAAGTTTTCACTGAGGTTTTTTATCCTTTTTTTCTTTTTCTCCTTTTTTTTCTTCTATTTTTGTTGATTAGAGGATATATGGATTGGGGGTTTTGAGACTCCCAATCACATTCATCTCCTTACTTATTAAACTGGTAAACTCCTCTGACAAAAGTTTCTTGTAGGGCTTCAATTTGTAGCCATTGTCTAAAATTCGAATTCCTTCTTCATCAATTTTTGTGATTTGGACATAGCCATTCTCATGGAAATTTTCCACCAGATAAGGACCTAATCATTTTGTCATTAATTTTCCCTTAAAATCCTTGAATCTAGAGTCATACAACAGGGCTTAATCACCCTCCTAAGAGGTCCTTTGAGTTTTTTAGCATACCAAATATTCCTCTGTAGTTGAACCAACTCGATGTTCATGAGAGCCTCTAATCTAAATTCATCAAAAGCATTGAGCTATTACAGCCTCTCCTAATGAGCTTTGGTGATGTCTAGGTCCAATTGTGATGCCATTTTTAGGGCGTTGTACTTAAATTCAATGGACAATATTGCCCCTTTTCCATAAAGAAACTCAAGGGAAGTGAACCTAATGGTGGTTTTCCATGTGGTGTTAAAGACCCAAGTGGCTTCCACAAGTTTGGATATCCAATCATTTTTACTACTGTTGACAACTTTAGTTAAGATGTTCTCTAAAGTTATATTTCTCAATTCTACTTGTCCATTTTCTTAAGGATGATAAGGGGTGGATTTATGTGCTTTATGTGATTTTGCTCCATGATTCCGTCAATTAGATTTGAGGTGAATTAATCCCTTTGATCAGTAACTGACTCCCTTTGGAATCCAAACTTATAAAATACATTTTCTCTTAAAAACTCTGCCACCTTTTTTCTCATTTTATACTTTTACCGCCTTTAGTTCAACCCACTTTGTCAAATAATCATTGCTCATAGTGATATATCTCTTCTATCTGAATGGTAGATCAATGGGCCTAATGAAATACATGCCTCACTTCTCAAATGGCTCCTGAGTCACTTGAGGTTGTATGGAAATTTCATTCTTTGGTGTAGAATTGTCCATCCTTTGGCATTCGTCACGTCTAGTAGTGCATCTTCTAGCATGTTGGTGTAGAGTAGGCCAATAGTAGTATGCTTGGATAACTTTGAAGGTTGTCCTCTTAGTGGCAAAATGGTCCTCATAGGCCCCATCATGGTATCCTGAGAGGATTTCAAAGACCTCAACTTCCTTTACACACCTCCCCAAAATTTGATTTGGCCCCAATCTAAAAATATTTCCCCCATTCCAACTGAAAGGGACACATTTTTTTACAATTTTTCTCTTCTCCTTAGATGAGAGATTAGGAGGGAATCTGCCAGCAACCATGTAATTTGGTATATCAACAAACTAAGGAGACAATAGTGAAACATCAAAGAGGTTCTTGTCTGAAAGATGATCATCTTTCATTTCCTAATTTTCTGTAGGCAATGTTAGTGTAGACAAAAAATATACAACCACATTTTTCCTTCCTCGATTATCAATATTTTTCAAAGAAAATTGTTGCAACAATAATAGAAATATAATGATTCTAACATTCATATCAGGTTTCTTATTAAATACTTAATCTCTACATTATTAGTATGTACAAAACTTGGTATCCTATGATATAATGCCTAAACTTGTTCAAGGAGTGCACAACAACTAAGAGCTCTTTTTTAATAACAATATGGTTGGTTTCAACTTTGGATAGATTCTTATTGATAAAATATATGGCATAGGGAAATATACCATCCAATTATCCCAAGGTTGCTCCTACAACCTTATTGAATGCATATATGTGGATGTGGAAGGGAAAGGCCCAATTGGGACCCCTAAGAATTGTTGCAGTGGTTAATTTCTTCTCTAACTCCTCAAATGACTCTTCACATTTATCTGTCCAACAAAAAGCTAAATGTTTAGTTAAAAATCCAAATAAAAGGTGAAGCTAACTTGCTAAAGTCCCTAATAAATATCCTATAATATCCAACAAGTCCAAAGAAACTCCTCACATCCCTTTGTTTCTAAGGGACAGGGACCCTTTTCATAATGACAATCTTGTTAGGGTCAACTTGGCTCCATTCCTTGGAGAGGAAGTTACCTAGGACAATCCCTACATTCATCCAAAATTCACACTTTTTCAGACTTAATGAAAGATTCATTTCAATGCATTTCTTTAAAAATTTATAGAAATTGGAGAGAGCTTCTTGGAAATCATTCCCATAAGGAGTGAAGCTATCCATATAAATTTCGATTGTTTGTTCAAAAATCAACAAAAATACTCAACACTTCCCTCTAAAAGGTAGTAGGGGCCTTTCACAATCCAAATGGAAGGACTCTATATGTAAAGGTCCCCCATGGACATGTGAATGTGGTCTCACCCTTATCCTCAGGGCTGATATGGATTTGATTATACCCATTAAAACCATCCAAGAATGAAAATAACTTCTTTCATGCAAGACCATATGAAACTTGATCAATGAAAGACAAGGGAAAATTATCTTTCTTTGTACCCTTCTTGAGTTTCCTATAGTCAACATAGATTATCAACTTCTCAATCTTCTTGGGTAATATAACAAGATGAGACACCCACTCACTATTTGAAATAGGATAAACGAATCCTACATCTAGTAACCTTTTTAGTTCTTCTTTCACAATGTCTTTAAGTGTTGGAAACATTCTCCTCTAAGGTTGGTGCACAGGTTTACATCCTTCTTTAATTTAGATGTGGTGGGTACAAAGGTAGGTGTCACACAAAAATATCGTCACCTTGATTATTTGCAGTCGGTGTAGGCCTATCATCACCTATACCAGCTTCCTAAGCAAGTATTAAACCTCATCTCTTCAAAACAAGCTTGAGAAAAGAGAGAAAGACATCAAAAAAGCAATATAACTTTGGTTCCGCAATTTCTCTTACTTTTGCCTGCGGGCCCACACCTTCTGTTCAAGGTATCTGCGTACTTATACGCTCTGTATGTAAAGGGGAGGGTGCGTACCCCTGTAAAAGTCAAAAGGTGCAATATTTATCTTAAAAAACTCATCTTGGGTTAATTATAGAGTTTTCTAGAAGTATTTGTTACGTGGATTGTTTGCTCCAAGTGGTTCATGCATCCCATCATAGGAGGAACTAATCCCTTGTTGAGAGGAGCTATCCCTTTGAAGGAGGACTCTATCCCTTTGAAGGAGGAGCTGGTAACTGATCTCCATTGCACTATAAATTGAGGCATTGGGTCAGTGGCCAGGGAGGTTAGAAGCTGAACTTTTGAGGGTAAATGCTAGTGAAATCAAGACTTCCTATTTGAGCTAAAGAGGAGAGATCACATACCTTTTTGGCCCCATTAGGGAGTGAGTGAAGCTTGTCAAAGTAGAGGAGACTTCTTGTTGGACCCTGGAAGGAGCTTGTACAGCGTCAAGGCAAAGGTTGTAAGGTTCTTTTCTTTTGAATTAATACAATCAAGCTCATTTTTCTCAACAAGTATCTTATGCTATTTGTTTCATGGACTCCTTGACTTTCATGTTAAATATGTTTTATAATATTGGATATTCATGTGCTATTTAATCGTTTTCCTTGTTTGTGCTTGGAAGTTTGCGATGAAGGAACTTACTTGGATCAAAGGAGCGAAGGCATCTTCGAACTTGCATTGGACATGAGGTAGGCCCTTAAACACATTTGTTTGCCATTATTTATAAAGCACATTTAGAGAAAGACAGTGTCTGGTTGGTTTGTTTGTCATTAGGTCTTCATTAGATTCTAGGAAGGTCTATCTTGTCCGCAAGATCGACTAATTCCGCGTGACAATGCGTACCACTAGTCCCAGACCAGTCTCAGCTGACCCGAAGTTAGCTTCATAGTAAGTACCACTCCTACCACTAGTCCCAGAACAGTATCGCAGTTTTAGAGAGTGTACCACTGGTCCCAGACCAGTCTCAACCGACCCGAAGTCAGCGTCATAGTATGTACCATTCTCACTGGTCCCAGACCAGTATTGCACTGACACGAAGTCAATCTAAGAGTATGTACCACTGGTCCCAAACCAGTCTCAACCGACCCAAAGTCAGTGTCATAGTATGGTACAACTCCTACTACAATCGCCATGGAGAACACATCAATCCAGGCTGCCATGGAGAACACATCA
>APFE030864609.1:66057-89922 GCA_000404065.3 Pinus taeda | reverse complement strand
CCCCATCCATAAGTCAGGGAATACCTCGGACCCCAACAACTACAGGACAATTATGGTGGGCCACACATTCTCCAAACTATATGCCACTATTCTTCACAGAAAACTTTCCAGAGATTTCGAAGAAAGAGATCTCAGAGCCAGAGTTCAAGCCGGTTTCAGACCAGATCACCAGACCATTGACCACATCTTTACACTCCGTGCTGTGATCGAGGAAGCACGCCACCGGTCCTCGAAAGTATATTGCTGCTTTGTAGACTTCCGGAAGGCCTTTGATTCAGTTCCGAGAGAGGATCTTCTTCAACGACTCAAAGACATCAGTACCTCACACTCCCAGCTGACTGCCGTTATGCGTCTTTACGAGTCTGTACTGGGCCGTCTTCGCACTGTAGGGGGGCTATCTGAATTCATCCGGAGCACGATTGGAGTCAAGCAGGGGTGTCCACTCTCCCCCACCGTTTTTGGGATTTATATTGATGAGCTCGAAGCCTTTCTACGGGAACACATACAGGAGTCTGACGGTTGCTATCTTCATCATGTCTTGATCTATATCTTACTTTTTGCAGATGACATTGCACTTATATCTTCATCACTAGAAGGGCTCCAGAGACAGTTGGATGCATTAGCACTATTCTGCGATCTACGGAAATTGACAGTGAACCTGGGTAAAACAAAAGTAATAGTCTTCAATGGGACGAAGAAGTCTCAGGATCTCCAGTTCCTCTTCAAGGGAAAGGCAGTGGAGATTACCAATAACTACACATACTTGGGAGTACAGTTTTCGGGCCCCCGGTTCAGTATGCGGCCAGCTCTGCAACCTCGGATCAATAAGGGGTATGGCTCTCTGGCCATATTGGAGAGACAATGTTTTCGCCATCACTTCCAAGACATCTCGTCAAAGTTGAGCCTTATGGACACCTTGATCCGACCCACAATCTTGTACGGATCGGAAATTTGGGGCCCTTCCTTGCTGGAGTCAGACTGGGCGGCAGTTGAAAGAGTCCAAACCCTTCTCCTCCGACGCATTATTCGTTGCAAGAGTACTATCCCACATCAAATCATTCTGGCCGAGTTTGGTGCACAGCCCTTCCGCCTTGAGACAGCGTTCAGACTGGTCTTCCTTCTCCACCGAGTCCGGAGCTTCGCAGACACTTTGAAAGGACGTGACAGGTACCCTTATCTGGCCTACTGCTCTTCTGAGGACATTGACCGCACACAACCAGGGAAAACCAAATGTTGGTATACAGGGGTCTCAAAGTTCCTCAAGGCAGTAGGACTCCACATAGACCACCTCCCCCCCTTTCAGTACTCCTTGAACGCCCCCAGAGGACTCCCCACCAAGCAGGAACTCAATAAGATCATCAAGGAAGACATCTACAGACAGTTTATCCAGGTCACGTGGATTAACCCCCCGGGGGAGTTACGTCCGAAAATGGCTTTCTATGCAGAGCACTTTTTGACTATCAGAAACGAGCTTATAGTTCGCCCCCAGTATACACTTCGACATTGGATGCATGCTCTCCGGATTCCCCTTGGACAGTTCAGAGTTGGATCACACAGGCTTCGGGTAGAAACAGACCACCAGATAGAGAGAGTTGACAGGATTTGCCGGCTATGCCATACACAGGAGGTGGAAAACGAATGGCACTTCATTTTCGGGTGTCTGATATATTATGAGATCAGAGGTCGCTTTCACTGTCTATTCAGAGGACCAAATAATCTTTCCAACTTCTTCAAATACGCGGACCAGAGATGTGTCGCACTTTACATCCAAGAGACTCTTAAGCATCGAGAGCAGATCCTTCAGCCTCCCGGCCGACCCAACAATACTCGTCAGATCACCTCTTTCTTCAGTGCACTTCCCTCAGCCCGAGGAGTTAAGAGATCAACCAGCGATGATACCGATCAGGCAAGCTCACATATATCGGCAAACCCTCGTTCAGTTAAGAGGAGAAGCCCCCCGCATACGAGGACCCAGCAGCAGAACCGCGCCAGACATCTCCCCGAGAGGCAGCCCAGGATCTCTAGATCACGGAGACAGTACAACGGGACGCAACCAGTGACCACTATTTCAAGACAGCAAACCTTACTGAACTACCCACAGTTCTCTTCTCTCGACCTCGGATGTTAGGAGAACGGACTCCCACATTCGCGTCCCCAGGGTCTTCTTCACCAGTGATCCTGCGACACAGTCTAGAGATCAGTCGGCGAGGCCGGGTTCGGAGCTCCATCCGCTCATCCCGACCCACCTAGTTTTTATATTTTCTGTCTTTCTTTCTTTCAGTACTTGTCTTTATAAGGAAACCATTTGGTTCTCCTACTGGGCACGACCCCCATTTTTATTGTAACCGACAGTCCCTTTGACCTACTTTGTGGTCATTCGTTGGACATTAATAAATTTATCTTATCTTATCTTATCTTGAGGCACCACTATCAATAAGCCAATTTCCTATCGAGTCCGGGGAGCAGTAGTAGATAGAGCTGCTGGTAGATAATATTCATCTTGCTTATTGTTAATAGTGTTAGATTCATACCTGGAATTTCTTGCCTTCTTGAATGGTTGTCCTCTTGCTTGATTTCCGACATTTCTTTTACCTCTGTCATTTGACCTGTCATTCCTTTGATTGCCTTGAGATGGATTTTGATCATCGTCCCGATGTTAGTTCCTTTTATCAGGGCACTCCCTTGCATAGTGACCCGTTTAATTGCAATTGTGACATTGTCCTTTTCTTCCACCCTTTGGTCTAGCCTTTCCTTTGAATTTAGTCCCGGAATTGTTTCTTCTTTTAGTATGAGAAGAAAAGGCAGAGGGATGACCTTTAAATATGGGCATTTCTTGCTCTTCCATCCTCGTTTCTTCTTGAATGCATCTGGCCATTAATTCCTCAAATCTGAGAATTACATTATTGTTGAGAAGAGTAGTCCTGAATATATACCATTCAGATGGCAGTCCTCCAAGAGTTGTGAGTGTCATTTTCCTGTCAGGAATTACTTCCCCAATAGATAGGAGATCGTTCTTGATCTCGATGATCCTTAAGAAATATGCTTGCATACTCTCATCTTTGCCCTTCTTAATTTCCTTCAGCTTACTTCTAAGAAACAAGACTTGATTTGCATCATTAACTATAAATAAACTCACCCGTTTATCGTAGATTTCCTTGGAGGTGTTCAGCTCGAAAACATAGGCCACCAAGCACTTGTCAATAGAGTCCCAGATGATCTTCCTTGCTTTGACTTCTCTCTTGGTCCATTTGTTCCTAGCAACATCAGATGCATCTGATGGAGGCTCAACAATACCGCCTCTCACATGGTCCAACACTTTTTGTTCTTCTAATGTTAGATCGAGAGACATATTCCATCCGTGATAGTCAGACTTCTCACGGAGTTTGTCTTTAGCAAGGAAGTGTGTTGAGGACCCCATGATTTCTTTAAGATAGCCTTGCCAACGTTCTCTTCAGTGATTGCTCTTGCTCTTGCTCTTGCTTGGGTTTTGTCTTCATCTCAGCTCCAATTCCATGTTAAATTATGGTATGTTCTATGCTTAGAGAAGTTTACTTATTTTCTTCTTATTACCCACAGAGTTGCAATCACATATACATTAAGTAGAGTGCAGATAGAACATTAAATGATCAACAGAAAACAAGCCAAGATGAGACACAAGATGTGGCAGCTAGCCAGGGACAAACCCTAATGCGGGGAAACGCTTTGATCAAATCTTATTTTATCTTCAATAGTTCAACAGAGATAAATAGTACAAAATTTGAATTCTGTAATTTTGTATCAGCAACAACAAACCCTAGATCAACAAAGTCAAACTTGGTCAAACTAGCTGAAATTGACCTCCAAAATGCTTGGTCAATTTCCGGTCAACTTGTCCTTAAACAGTCTGAAGAAACAACCCTTGAACAGCCCCAAAAGTACAGTCAATATGCAGATTTTTGAAGTCAACTTGCAGCCCTAAACTAGGGCAGTCAACATCGGTCAAACCAGAGGTCAGATCACCTCGGTTTTCATGCCAGAAATTGCGGCTTGCCTAGTAGAGGCAACCACACCCAATCCACACTTCTGGATGGTCAACGCTGGTCAAAGAGATGACTTGATGCCCTAGTGTCCTTCTTTCTGTGTCTTCCTTGCCCTAGGATGTCTTCCTTTCAGCCACACGTGTGAGAGAGAGAGAGAGGCTCCTTTTATGCATAGGAGAGAGAGAGAAGATGAGTGAATGAATTATCCAAATGAGGAGAATGCTCCTTGTATTTATATGCAAACGTTGATGATGAATAGATGTGACTGTTGGGCTTCTGAGCCTGCATAAGTTTGCTAGCCGACCTTGACAATTTGTCCATAATCAAAATAAGTTCATCTCCATAAATACTTATCGGAATCGGATGATTTTTAGATCAATCCTACACCTCTCGATGAGAGGAATCTAGGAAAAATATCAAAAGCCATAAATAAGGTGATCCACATGGAGTTTGGCCTTAGTTGCCAATTTTAACACAAGGCAAGTATTGATCCCGAAGCTAGGGCTTGGCTTTTCTCCCAACTCCATCGTCAGAATGTCTTCAAAATTGGAGGAGAGCTAGAGAAAAGGCCAATGCAGGAGACCCTAGGAGCTCAAATTCTTTTGATGGCCTGCTTGTCGGAAATTGATGCCCTAGGTACCCCAATGTGGCTAGTCCTTGAAGGATGTGAGAGAATATGAGTTTTAGTGACCACCCTTGGTAGATCAATGCCTTAATCCTTGGGAGAATGGATTCTATGTTGAGTATGAGTAGGATTTCTTGGTTCCCAGTCAAGGAGGCCTCAAGATCTCTTCGTTTTGCCTTCTAGGTCAAGAAGAAGCAACCTTGCAGCTTTTATACTTTGATGTGCGAGAGGAATGGCTTGTTAAGGTCATTTTCGTTGATAGGATTACCCCTAGGAGATTTCACTCTTATTACATGGCCCATACATTGAGAGATGCTATAATAGAGACAAATTCCACAATTTTAAGTAATAAATGCATGTAGCAATTAGCCCTAGAACAATGAAAATCTCAATCCAACATATATGACAAAAGTAAACAAGAATAACATAAAAAAGAATGTACTTACATGTAATAGAGTATATCCAACCATTCACAAAGCTCCAAGAGAAGATATACCGATATCCACACATCAAAACTCATCCATAAAGCTCCAATTCATCCTCTAGAAAAAGTGCAAAAATTTCAATAGAGAGAAGAGATCCAAATCAAAGTGATGATGAAAAATGAACTCATCTCACTTGTATTTATACACAACCTAGCAGTTCGAATCAGCCTCCTTGGCCTACATAAACCCCAAAAATAAAATAATGTTCTAATAATACGACTTTTGGTGACAAGCCAACCAAACTAGCTCATAAATGAAAAAGAAAACCTCTCAAGAGGTCAAATAATAATCTATGCATGTTGTAGGGTCCTCTAAGAGGCCTAATGAGGTCCCTGGGTGCCACAATGAAGAATAGGACCCTCAAAAGCAGTGGACAAGGGGTTGGCCCCCTGTAATAACCTATGGTACTCCAAATGACATGTGGGGGCACACAAGTGTCCTCATGTGTCTCCAAACAAATCGAAGATGCATGTAGATCACCTGCAAGGGCTAGGATGATGGTGTAGGTGATGCCATATCGTCATGCAAGTCCTAGATCATTTGCCAAGTGTATGGTGTTAGATATGGGGCCAGATAGGCGTGATGGATCAGGTGCATCCTCCTCGTCCAATAAGTGAACCACGAGCAACCTTTGAATGGTTGTGGGGATCCATGGAGTGCAATCTGCTGTTGTGGAGGCCCATGGATCTCAATGCTCACCCTACATGTGCCAATGTAGCCCTCTTGAGGATTAGGACATTGTATAGGGAGACCAAACCCCAAATGAAAACCATTTGCAATCCTGCATAAAACCCACTGTGTCCCCTAGCCTTCCAGTACAACAAGTCATTAGAGAAATCGAGTAAATGAGTTTACCTAATCATGGACCACAGGTGGGGACTTCATAATGGCCCGCCCTTCCATAATGGGCTTCAAGATGTGTCAATGTCTCCTAAACTCCAAATGGGGTTAACTAATTACCCTATTAGGTGGTTTCTATTTCTAAAGAGGATAATATTCAAGGTACACTCTTCACATGGGAAGGGGCATCCCTCGGTCACATGCTTGGGTGCAAGGGCAGCTAATAAGAGGGAAGCCCACACTTAGGTTTATAATGTATAGGAGGGAGAAATCGTGGTACCCGAGGTGCCTAGGCCTTGATTTTTCCACCCTTCTTTTATGCCTTTTGCTTTTTTATGATTTTCTTTGATTGACTGCTTGGGGCTCAAGGGGTTAGATCATGATGTGTAAGATATAACAATGAAATCCCCCTTTTAAGGTGGGGTGGTTCATCACCCACCAGGGGTTGGGACAATCATGGGTTCCTATATGATGAAGAAGGCTCATAGAACCTGTAGGAACCAAGGTGATGGCCATGATGATGGGGTAGAGCTCATGTTTTGGCTTTTGCCCACTTGCTAATTTTTTTGTTCTGACCATCTTTTGCGTTTTGTGGTACTTTTCCTGTTGAATGTGGCCATATATGATTTTAACTTTCTTTTCACCTGCATCAACCTCCGGGCTTCATTCTAGGCCATCACCCAAGGTGTGGGCAAGGGGAAGGGGCAAGCTAACCCTATGTGGACCCAATGGAGGAATGTGGACCCAGGCGGGAAAAATGATGGATGGGGTAAAATTATGGAAAGAGGGTAATATAAGTGGATAAGGGAGCGGGACAACGCGACCAAATCATGGTTTCTCGTGAAATACCATCCCTAGAACCAAATGGTTAGTATAAGAGGTCCTACGTGACTTGAATCCAAGGTTAATTCTAAAAGGGGTCTAGGGGACAGAAGCACAAACCTAGCCTATTCATTTCACCAAATCTCCCCATTAATCCATGCTCAAAAGTGTCCATGATAAGAAAACTACAATACTCAATTTCCAAATGACAAGGCATACCTTTAGATTCGATAGGCCCACCTTCAAACATATGATCATGGTAGATGGGCGAGGGACCACATGGCTAGCTTAGGTGGCGGAGAAGATGGCACAATGAACTAGCTGGTGGTTGCAAGGGGCTACTGGCTGCTGACTGAGGATCATCTTGGCGAAATTTTTTTCTCCTAGGGATATCTCCCACAAAATGGTGGGTAATATTTGGCTCCAACTGGGACATGATCTCTCGAAGAAGTGGGCAAAGCTACTCGAACGGGAGGTCACGAGAACTCTAGCAATCTCTTGGCTACCAGAGACCTATCATTTGCACATATAATAAATGGAAAAACACGGGGCAACATGCTTTTGTGACATCTCATGATCGCACATGCTAATATGTTAGGCCATAAAATCAACAGAAAACAAAATATGAAAATATGCATCTATCTACCATGAGGGAATCATATGATGTTAATTCTAATGCAGAAATCAAGTATGCGATGCATCCTACTCTACCATGCATATGATACAATGTCAAGTCTCAAGGAAGGAGGTGATATGACTTAATATGACTGGCTCGGGCCAAAGTTCATCATTAAGTTTAGCAATGTAGTAATAGTCATCCCCAACCCTTCCATGAATCGTGATAGGAACGAGATCCTTATCTACCAAGACTCAGTCTCCAACCTTATATTCTTTTTTAGGGTTCCACTTTTTGCTTGTTTGAGAGATTGGCCGCTTGAAGATTCAGATTTCCTAGGTAGGGAGGATATGGGAAGGTTCCTTGACCTCACATGTCTCATAGTATGTTCCAAGCTTGATCACATGTGGTAAATAGGCAGACTTCCTATAAAGGATAAAAGGGGTGCCATCGGATTGAGGGATGGTTGCGTATGATACGTCCATTTGAACATGCCCCAATAGTAGCTCCCTATTTCCGGGATAACAACATCCCCCACATGTCAGGAATATCAATAACAATAACATCCATGAGGAGGGATTATATCGGGATTCCTAGCTAAAGAATCCTTAAAGTCTTCGATGTTGCCTTCAACTTCCACGGGTTTGGAATTAAAACCACACACTCATTTATATGGTTGAGTGATGCTGAGACCCAACTACTTCATAACAGTCAAAGGCATGATATTGGCGGAAGAACTTAAGTCTAGCATACAATTGTGTAAGAAGAGGTCATTGATAGCCAAAGTAAGCAAGAATGGTTTGTGCCTAGGGTTTCGATCAAGAATATGAATGTTTTGCAATTCGTCAAGTAATTCTTCATCTTGAATCCCCAGGGACTTCTTAAATTGTTTTTGTTGCTCGGGAAGCTTAGCAATCTCCTGCAGGGGAACAAGTATAGTCATCTTTCCTACGACAGCACCTATGTTGATGTCAAGTTTAATTTCCTTCCCCTTTGCCTTCTTCCTGTATTCTTTCCTAGGAGGATCCTTTTTTGGATTGATTTTTGTTGGGGGATCCTTCTTGGGAGGACCTTTGGGGATGGATTCTTTAGGAAGGGCCTGCTTAGGTGATGGATCTTCCTTGGGTGATTCCTCGGGAGGTGAGGGGTCTTTGTCGTTTTCCTTTTCGGAATATTGGACCCCTTTAAATCTTCTTCCTCGGCTATTGAAATTAAGAGTGAATTCTTCCTTTTCTTCCTTAAGAGTGACCTCACTAATGGGAGGATGCGTGTATGATCCTCCTAGCGAAACGTTGAAGATGTCAGATTCTACAAGATTGTCTTGCTCATCAGTTTGTTCATCCTCACTTTCACCCCCTTCACTTCCCTCATCCCTAAATGAAGAATCAGGCTCAACAACGTTAGTTGGAGCCAATGTGTTTGGGATTTGAGAAGAGTTCGACCTATATTCTTCACTTTGCTTTTTGGGAAAAGGCCTTCCTTTAGGTATGTATTTTGATTTTTGGGCCTTTTCTAAGGCGGTGATTTTGTTCACGATAACCTTGTCACGTGCATTCGCTTCTTCGGTGAACCTTTCCATCTTTTTGAGAATGGCAAGGAGGGTTTTTTCATGTTGATCTTTGGACTTCTGCTTCTTGATTTCAAATTTGGCTCTAGGGTGATCATTGATATCAACCTTTGAAATTCGTAGGTTTTCTTCAACTTCCATTGCCATTTCTTTAGCCTCAGCCAAAGTGGATGGTTTCTTATCCCTCAACACATAAGTGAGGTGGCCACCCACGACTTTTATGAATTTGTCAAGGATGTTGGCTTTAAATGGCTTCAAATGATTAGGTATATCTTTGACCACCCTATCAAACTTTTGAATGAATTCCCACATATCTTCCCTTCCCTTGGTTGTAGAATTTTTCAATGTTGAAGGTCCCTTGGACATTGCATGACCACCTTTTCATGAATAGCTCCTCAAATTCATTGGAGTCCTTTATGCATCTAGGGGGAAGGCTAAGATACCAATCTCTTGTTGATTTGTGGTAGCATCGAATGTGCTCTATTGGAATTTCTAAGTTTGACACATTAGAAACCCTTCATACACTTTACTGATTTATTCCTACCTACTTGTTCTGTTAATTAACAAGTTATTTACCATGTAAATACTGGAAATAAATACAAATGCATGCTTAACACCTTACAGATCATCAACTAAAGGAAATAGAAACAAGCACATAAGTGACATCGTTGTTTATGGACTAATGTCCCTGGAAAAACCCAATACGGGAAAACCGGTGCAACTATCTGAGGGTTTGATTTATTAAGTAGTTTCAGAATATAATCTAGGTGCCAAATCTGGTTTACCTAACAGAGAAAAATCTCGGCAGTAGTACCTCTCTACTCGGAAGCAGATATTGCCACTGAAACACTGGATAAACACTCCGACAGCTCCACAACTCCAATCTACCCCAGAAAACCCCAGCTTCAACCTCTCTCTAGCCTGGCATTAGTGCAACGTCACTCTAGCTTGGCCTGCGTCAGCCTCTGGAAGCACTGCGTCAGCCCTCTGGAGGCACTGCGTTAGCCCTCTAGCCCTCTGTGTCACCCACGCTGACCCTCTGAGGCACTGCGCAACTCCTGGCTAGCTCTGCGTGAACCCTTGGTTGCTTCTGCGTCCCTCTCTTCGGCTATTGCACTGATCCTCTTGGTGCTATCTTTGCCTCTCTACTTCTGTATTCATTGCCCCCCAACTACAGCTCTGATCACTCTCTCAACTTTCTCAACAAACCTAGCCCCGAAAGTCGAAATCTTGATCTCTTGGTGTGTTCTCCAAGTGACCTTCAAGCCTCCTCTTATACTTTTCTCATTGACAAATCAATGGCTGAGATTAAGTCCCTAATCAATGGCTAAGATTAGATCTGTCTTGATCCATGACTTTTGGACCATTCTAACACAGTTTTATATTAATTCACATAAATATATATTTTCTCTAAGTTTAGACTTAGGGACTGTTAAAATATTAATTATTTTAATATCTCCCAAACTATTTAGAATCTGCCCAAATCCTTTCTGGGTATTGGAGGTCTCATGTGCCTTAGCCTCTACACCAATTTTCGTGGCTAGAGCACATCCGATGCTACCCCAAATCAACACTCCCTCTTAGCGATGACTGTGCTCTGACAATACTCCTCGCTAAGCATCACTCTGATCATCCGACATCGGTCCCTGTGCTGATGCTAGGCCTGCTGCCCAACATCCTCTGCACTGTTGCATCCTCTACTTCTATCCATGGCCCTGCCACTGCCACTGCTGCATCTGTACTACAACTCCCTCTGCTTTCGTGCGCAGCCTATGGCCCTGCTACTGCCACTATTGCATCTGCACTGCAACCCCTCTCATCATGTTGCGTCGTGTTGCCCATAACACTATCACTGCTAACTGTTGCACTACAACTCAGTTACTGAGAAGTAAGTAACTGATCTCCCAACTTTGACATCTTCGTTCGGCTAGAGACACTCTTGATGCTGAAGCTCCCTCTGTCACTGGCAAGTGCTTCCTCTCTGACCTCTGCATTGCTGCAACAACTCCATGCATATCGAACCGTTGCACACCTCTCTGTGCCATCATGCACTGGTGTAACACTCTCGTGCCTCTCACACTGTTGCAACCTGGTAGCTTCGCGCTTTCCTAGGAATCCTGCCCTATAGGTCCCTCCGTTGCTCCATCCGCATCCGTCTCTACTGACATCACCAGTACTGCTACTCCTCTTCAGGGCTCTCTTAGCAAGGTCTAATCCAAGAGATTGGGTACCTCGAGGATCCTGATTCCTGCCCCTCATTGCTTGTAGTCCCCCTAACTATAGCTCGATGTCTCCCCACTTCTTCTGAAGTGGCACATGAGCACTCATGGCACAATCATCGTCTGTCTCCACTTCTTTCTCTGCCCTTGCTGGCGCTGCCTTGGTCTCGGAGGTCTCTCCCTTACTCTTCTTCCTTGGACACGGGGTCGCGTAATGCCCGAGCTCCCCACATTGGAAGCATTTGACCTTGGAGAGGTCCT
The DNA here is from genome assembly GCA_000404065.3 of Pinus taeda. Lineage (NCBI taxonomy): Eukaryota > Viridiplantae > Streptophyta > Pinopsida > Pinales > Pinaceae > Pinus > Pinus taeda. The sequence goes on along the minus strand of APFE030864609.1, from coordinate 78,468 downwards.
TCTTCTTCCGTTTCTCATGCTTTCCCTCAGATGTTAGGGCAACATCTTCCTCCTCCTCCTCCTTGATTCTGATCCCCTTGCTATTGCTTCCCGCCTTGCTCAGCCTTCTGATCTCTTCTTGGCGAAGAGCAGCCCACCTTTCCTCCCAATCTGGAAGGGTCGCCTTGCCCAATATGCTCTGGACAAACACCTGCTAGTCTTTTGAGACTGCGTTTAGGGTTGTTCTCACCATTAATTCTAGATCTGGCATTGCCCCTATGGAAGTCAGTTGGTCCCGGATCTCCTTCAATCGACCGAGGAATGGTTCGATCTGTTCTCCCTTCTTCATCTGGTATGATCGCAACTGATTTTCTAGTAGCTTCTTCCTCTGCACGGAAGTATGCTGATACAACTTGGTCAGGGCCTCCCACATCTCTTGTGCCGTGTTCTTCTCGGCAATATGTGGTACTATATGATCCTTGATCTCGTCAAGGATGATACTCTTAGCCCTCGCCATTGCATCCTCGTACCTGTTGTTATCAGCTAGGTCAACTGGGATAGCTATCGTCCTCAACGCGAAGTGTTTGACACGATTCCTTTCTAGCACGGATAAGATTTTGGAACTCCAGACTCTGAAGTTTGAGGCTTTGTCCAGTCTCTCCTAGTCACTTACTCCATGTAGTGCCATTTCGTTGCTCCTCTACTTCCCTCCCAGAAGTTCTTGGTATGACTCTGAGCCTCGACTTCCCTCTTGGAAACCCTTCTACCAATGTCAAGATGCCCCTCTCTAATCGTCTGTGTAACTACAACACTGATCTGGATTCCTTGTCTAGAAATCTACCTCGGCAGCAACTCCCTCTACCTTGGTCTTGCCTTGTTAGGTACTGTTTTGACTGCAGTACCCCACTAGCTCCACTCTGCAACTTACCCACAACCTCCTAAACCCCAACAAACTGAAGGTTAGAGCTCCTAGGCTCTGCGCGATCCCAACACCAACAAATCAGCCTCCTCAGCCAACTGTGTCAGCCCTCTTGGCCTCTGCGTGAGCCTACCCCTGCCTCCCTCAGCCTCTGCGTTGCCTCTTCTTGGCTCAATCTTGATGACGCAGGCACTGCGTCACCCCTTCCTTGCTGCTACTCTGCTAGGAACAACTTCTGTCACTCGAGACAGTTGTTTTCTGCTATTGCTGCTTTGTTCGACTGATGTCCTCAGTTCTATTGTGATCTGCAACCACGTTTTGATATCATGTTGGAATTTCTAAGTCTGACACGTTAGAAAACCTTCATGCACTTTACTGATTTATTCCTACCTACTTGTTCTGTTAATTAACAAGTTATTTACCATGCAAATACTAGAAATAAATACAAATGCATGCTCAACACATTACAGGTCATCAACTGAAGGAAATAGAAACAAGAACACAAGTGACATCGTTGTTTTTGGACTAATGTCTTCGGAAAAACCCAATGCGGGAAAATCGGTACAACTATCTGAGGGTTTGATTTATTAAGCAGTTTCAGAATACAATCTGGGTGCCAAATCTGGCTCACTCAACAGAGAAAAATCTTGGCAGTAGTACCTCTCTACTCGGAAGCAGATATTCTGTCTGAAACCCCGGATAAACACTCCAGCAGCTCCACAACTCTGATCTCCCCCACGAAACCCCAATGTCAGCCTCTATGGACTGTGTTAGCCTCTCTTTGGCCCAACGTTAGCCCAACGTCAATCTGGATTGACTCGCCTCAGCATTTGGAGGCATTGCGTCAGCCATCTGGAGGCACTGCGTCAGCCCTGTGGCCCTCTGCGTCACCCACATTGGCCCTCTGAGGCACTGCACAGCTCCTGGCTACCTCTGCATGAGCCTCGACTAGCTCTGTGTGAACCCTTGGCTGCTTTTGCGTCCCTCTCTCCAGCGACTGTGCTGATCCTCCTGGTGCTATCTCTGCCTCTTTGCTTCTGTATTCACTGCCCCCTAGCTACAACTCTGATCACTCTCTCAACTTTCTCAGCAAACCCAACTCCAGAAAGTCGAAATCTTGATCTCTTGGTGTGTTCTCCAAGTGACCCTCAAGTCTCCTCTTATACTTTTCTCGTTGACAAATCAACGACCGAGCTTAAGTTCCTCATCAATGGCTAAGATTAGATTTGGCTTGATTCATGACTTTTGGACCATTCTAACACAGTTTTATATTAATTCACATTAATATTTTATTTTCCCTAAGTTTAGACTTAGGGACTCCATTAAAAATATTAATTATTTTAATATCTCCCAAACTGTTTAGAATCTGTTCAAACCCCTTCTGGGTATTGGAGATCTCATGTGCCTTAGCCTCTCCACCAATTTTCGTGGCTAGAGCACATCTGATGCTAGCCCAAAGCAACATGCTTTAGCCATGAAAATTGGTGGAGAGGCTAAGGCACATAAGATCTCCAAGACCCAAAAATGGTTTGGGGAAATTCCACTCGGTTGGAGAGATATTAAAATAATTAATATTTTTAATGGGGTTCCTAAGTAATATTAATGGGTATTAATATAAGACCGGGTGAGAATGTTCTAAATGACATGGATCAAGCCAAATCTAATCTTTGTTGTTGATTAGGCACTTAATCTCGACCATTGAAGAGTCAACAGGAAAAGTATAAGAGGAGGCTTGAGGGTCAGTTGGAGATGCACCAAATTGACCAGTCAGTTCTATTTTTTGGAGCAGGGTTTTGATGAGAGAATTGAGATAATGATTTGTCACAGTGAGGGGCAGTTCGGCACAAGGCCGAGAATACATAGCAGAAAGGCAAAGATAGTGCCAGAGAGATAGCGGAGAGCCTGGAGAGGTTGATGCATAGGTAGCTAGGACTTATGCAGAGGCTGAAGAGGCTAGCGTGGGTGACATAGAGGGCCAGAGGACTGACGCAGAGAGCCAAGGGGCTGACGCAGTGGCTTCAGTAGCTGCGCAGAGGCTAGCAGAGCTGACGCAGGGCCAAGAGGCAGCGCTGGGAGATTTTCATGGGGCAGATTGATTGCTGGTGAGCTGAGAGGGTGACGCAGTCCCTATTAGAATGACGTACAACAAAGGAGAAGCTTGGAGTAGCATTCGTTGTCTAGCTAAGGAGCTGCGATAGCTGCTGTGGGATCGTTCATCTGGTGATTGATCAACCAAAATATCTGTCTCCGAGGGGAGGTATTACTGCCGAGGATATTCTCTGTTGGGTGAGCTATTTCTAGCACCCTAGTTGTATTCAGAAACTGCATAATAATAAAATCCTCATATCTGCTGCACTGGTTTTCTCACATTGGGTTTTTCCGGGGATGATTGTTCAAAAATAACGGTGTCCCTTGTGTGTTTGTCTCAGTTATTTCAGTTGTTGCTCTGTATATGAGTTAAGGTTGCATTCGTGTTTATTTCAGTATTTATATCTATAAATAACTTGTTAATGAAATGAACAAGCAAGAGAAATTAAACCAGATAATCCAGTAGGGATTTCTAACGTGTCAGACTTAGAAATTTCAACATGGTATCAGAGCATTGTAGATCACCGGAGGAATGAAGGCACCAACAATTATCTGAAGAATTTGCAGCAGTAGCAGCTGTCCTGAGAGACAACGTTGTTCCAGAGAAGAAGCAATAGAGAAGAAGTGACGTAGAGGGCTTGCGTCATCATTTTGAGCTAGGAGGAGGGTCAACGCAGAGGCAAAGAGGGGAAGTTCAGGCCTACGTAGTGCCTGGTCATCTTTCTCAGCCAAGAAGGATCGACGCTGTGGCCAAGAGGAGCAGATTCTGCCGTTGCTGTGATTGCGTAGAGCCTGAAAGGCTCAGTTTCTTTAGTTGCTGGGGCGTGGAGAGCTGTGGGAAAATTGTGATTGAGACGCTGGTGGGGTGCTAGTTCTGTCAGAAGAGAATAGTACCTAAGGAGACGAAACCAAGGTAGAGTGAGTCACTACCTTGATGGATTTTAACCATGAAATCCAGATCCGAGTTGCAGTTGCAAGGAGGGTTGGAGAGGAGCGGCTCGATAGCTGGCCAAAGGATTTCCAGGAGGGAAGTCAGGACTTAGAGGAAGATTTCTAGGAGGGAATTCGAATCTCAGAGGGAGTTCAAAAGAGGAGTTGAAATGGTAGTGAACGGACTGAGGGATCAAGACAGGTTGGACGGGGCTTCCAACTTTGTCATCTGGAAGGCCAGGATCCTGGCTGTCATGGATCGATATCGCATCAAGGACTTTGTCTTGAGAGCTGTGGCTATCCCGGTCAACCCAACTGAGAATTAGAAGTATGAGGATGCAATGGCGAGGGCGAAGTGCATGATCCTAGACAGGGTCAAAGATAATGTCATACCACATATTGCTGAAAAGAACACAACAAAGGAGATGTGGGATACTTTGACGACCTTGTGTCAGGGCACTTCCATATAGCGGAAGATGCTATTGGAAAATCAGTTGCATTCATATCAGATGCGAAAGGGAGAGCAGATAGATCCATTCCTTCTCAGGTTGTAGGAGATTCACGACCAACGTACTTCTGTGGGGTCTGTTGTCGCACAGATTGACACGACAACGCTCAGACCGGGGGCTGTCACTCTAATCCCCGATCCCTCTGTTTAAGCCTGTCTCCCGCGGCTAAGGGGGGTAGACCCTGCGAGATGATGAAGACCAACTGTCGACCAGTTGGTTGGGAGACACGAGACACGATTTAATATAAGCACTAAAATGACTTGATTAGCAGACCAGTGCCTTAAGAGACTGTCATTGAATCGATTACATGAAACGTGAACAGTGCTCTTAGAATGACCGAAATGATATCCAGCAACTGAAGATTTAAAGAATGAATACTTCGAACCACCACGAGTCATAAACCATTAACTGGATACTGATTTCATGTCTCGACTTGACAAATTCCAGATTTCAGTATGAAAGATAATATTCGAAAATCACTGAATCATGCAAAAATAATTTTCCACAAAAATTTTATATTTTTTGGCTTTTCTGACAAGAATTTGACTTGAAACAAAATTTTAAAATATAATGTACATAAACCCTAAAAAAATAATTTTTTTTTTTATTCGATTTTATATATATTTTATTTTTTATTTTTTTTGTAAAAAAGATAAAAAAATCCTAAATTAAATCTATTAAAAAAAAGAAGAACTTCTAAAATTAAAAAATTTAAATCTTAAACCCTAAACCTTAAAACCCTAAAGATTTTAAAATATATATTATATAATTTTTATTAATTTTTTTTGGTTAATTATTTTTTTTTTTTGTTTTATATTTTTTGTTTTATATACAAAATCTAAATTAAAAATAAAAAATAAAATTAAAAAAATCTAAAAAATAAAACTAAAAAAATGTGATCTAACTATAAAACCTAAACTAATGCCTATGTATATACATAAAAAAAAACTAACTAAATAAAATTAAATCGAAACTATGACTTAACACTAAAAATTTAAAAAAATAGACCAACACACAACCAATCTAACCCTAACGCAGATGACCGCTTACCTCTCGACACTGCCCCGACTCAACCTGGACGGACGTGATTACCTGGAAAACGCACAATGCATACCATATCTACGAGAATCGATGAAACGATGGTCGATCCTGGACTCGGGCTCAAAGAAAAGACTGCGCCCACCTGAAAACGACCACGCTCACTTGGAACGCAGGCAGCTAAGGATCGAACGCAGGCAGCTAAGGAACGGCTTCAGCATACCCCTGGCTCGATGACTGTTTGATTTGTTATGCTTGTTTGGTTATGTGCAGGTCCGGGTCGATGGCAGCGGCAATGGGTGGGCGTCATTAGCAGCGAGCATGAGGGAGCCACGGGTGGATGGATTGAACACGCAGAACCCAAAAAATTTAACGTACATACCTGGCCCGTGGCAGAGGCATCTCACCTGAACACCATACCTCCACGACAGATAAAAAAAAATGGAATCGGGCTGTTGAACTGACGGTGGAAATCACCTGTGGACTGTGGTTGATTTTTACTGTGCGTGGATACGTTCCCCATATGGCTTCGAGGAGCGAAATAAATCCCTTTTTAAGCAGATGGGCCGTGAGCCTTTGACTGGACGACAGTCACCCTTTTACATACGCACTGAGCAGCCATAATGGAACGCACTCTGAAAACCTTTATAAGAATAACTTGCCATTGCCATTACCCCCCATGTCATTCAATCTGTCGCACCTTTCACGATTCGCTCCTTTCTCTTCTCATCCCGGATTTTGTTGCACTGGATGTTACAAGCTATTTTGCAGATTTCACGCCATAGGTTAGCAGCACATAATGGGAAAACCAAGCAGAGTGTTGATCGTTGGTGGCACCGGATATATGGGCAAAAGAATGGTAATGGCCAGCTTGGCCCTGGGACACCCCACCTTTGCTCTTGTATGACCTGATCAAATCGCTTCCAAAATCTGGGAAAAAATGAAAATAAATAAAACCCTAGCAATAAGTAAAAAAATTATTTACAGTTTTGGCCCCTTTAACAGCCAGATTTACCAATAAGCACAGTAAAAGATTAAAGAAATAATGATTTCAGATTTTCACTGTGAAGAACATCAGAAAGTCTCTCATGCAAACTAAAAAAATGAACCGAATGATAAACCCAGGATCAAATCCAACTGGGCTCAGCAGAAATGCTTGTGGGAGTTGGTTGGTTCAGCCAAGAACTTCCCCGAACGCCCACAATTTTCCTCCAGAAAATGTCTTCTGCACAGCTCAAAACAACCATCAGTAAAGAGGGCCAAAATGCTGCTAGATCTCAGGAAGTAATGGAGACACCTGCCATTACTTCAGAAACCCTAACAGCACCCAAACCCTAGTAAGTGAACAAGATACCTGTGCTCACAATACTCTACAAAAAAGCTATTATTAACAGTTGAAAATAACATATGCAGAAAATTAAACAATCTCACAGCATTCAAGAGAGTAACACTAGCAAGATATGGACCCCAAAGTCTTCTTTATTAACCAGGAACAGATTTACAAGAGAGCTTCTTCAGTCTTTGACTCACAGATCAGATGATCTGAAATGACCTCCTAAAACCCTATATAAAGGAAAAGATCCCAACGGCTAGTTCGAGTGATCCATGTTGAAATGATCTCGACCGTTGATGAGGATCAAGACATCTCTTGATCTCATCCGTCGATTTAAAATATTATTATTTTATTATTTTTTTAAAATTATTTTTTATTTTATGAATTTTTTTATTATTTTTTATTTATTTATTTATTTTATTATTTTTATTCATTTTTTAAATTTCTTAATTCATTTTAAAATGGATCATCGAACTAAGCCTTCGGAAACATCACCTAGGACCTAGGACTTAGGACTCATGAGGGGATTTTAAAACATTTTTCGACCCTCAAGACACATTACATGACTTTTACAATTTACATCTTAAGGGAGAAAAACCCCTTTAAAACAGACCCTCACAAATCACCCAGTTCTGCGACACAACTATAATCTAGCAGGTTAACACACTAGGATTTTCCTAAAGTTCTAATAGACAAAATCTATCCCGGCTTTGGGGTCAGGTTTGAAGGAAAACTCTGCCGATCCGTGGATCGGTGAGACGAAAAACCTTCCGGGACAGATTATCATAAGAAAGTTAGGTCCACCTAGGCAATTTACAACACGACTCACATCTGCTAGGATTATTTACAATTAATACATGCAGACTGGGTTTACAATTAAATTGATCAAGCCGCTGATGATTGCAGGATGGCACGGACACGCTGATCAGGTGCTGCCCCTTTTTGTGAAGCAAAAGGGGGTGTACTGCATGGGTAATTGACCGGTAGAGGTCAACATCTGGCTCTACTTGGGGACATGTTGCTGCTTGCAGGAATGTTAGAATCCAGAATCTGCATCCATACAACACAAAAATAAGTAGCGTCCATCCAAAAAATCATCATATACATTAAGCACAGGAAAGATAAAAGATCTTCATTTATTTGACTATCTAAAGCAAAAACAAAAATGCGGAAAAAAGAAGGAATAGGGTTAGAAATACGATACAAAGGATGCCCCACGGCATCAGATGTGTTCAATATAGTGCATACTGAGCATTTGCCTGCTTTCAGGCAAATCTGTCGGCTGCTTGTCAGATGTACCATGTCCAATTTTGCATATAGTAGGACTCTTTCTTATCCGAAGATCAAGCTGCTCGCGGCCGTCTGATGCGTCAAATCTTCTTCTTATTTTCTTTCTCTTGCGCTTTTCCTTTCTGGCAGGTCGAATTACTGATGACCTAGAACTTTCTGTTTCAAAGCTCTTAGATGAAGTATGTAAGATATGCGTGACATATTTTTCTTCATCTTGCATCTGATCTTTATTGTTTTTAAGTTTATCTGGATCACCTTCAATTAACCACCTTTCAATCGAACCAATGACCTCCTCATAGTAAGATGGAGCTTGTTGCGACAAATGAGAAGGCTCCTGATTTATATGGCTAGAGTGTTCAACTTTTACAGCACTGATTTCCCTAGTATGATCTTCTTCCATGATCAATAACTTTTTCTGAAGACATATCTGTTTAGCTTCCATATCTTTTATTACTTTACCGTCTTTTTCCTTTATGATCATCAAGCAATGCTGCATAGAGTTTATCTCTTCCTTATGATTTGCTTGCATGGTAGCCAACTGATTATTATGATAAAATGTCATGATAGTTATTTCTTCATCCATAGTTAATAACTTATTTCGCATAGAATCAATTTTCCTATCATGATTAGCTTTCATGGTCGTCATATTTTCCTTTAAGCCTGATAACCTGCTTTGCATTAAACCAATTTCTGTGTCGTGATTAATTTTCATGGCCTCAATTTCCTTAGCATGTTGATTTTGCATGATTTCCATCTCCCTATTACGTTTTTCTAGGTGGGTGCATAAAGTTCTGACATCATTGGCGTAATTAGTTTGATTGATCTCCATATTTTTTACCAGTAACATTAGTTCTTGTATAATTTGCTTTTGCTCTTTTTCATTGTCATTTGTCCCTGCTTTTCCATTATCATGAATCTGATCTGTAATAGCACAAGTGGATGGCACATTTTGATATGAAGAATTGTCTTGGAATCTTTCACTGACAGCTGGATCTCTTTCATTCTGCTGCACAGTTTTAGGGGCACAAAGCGAGCTATCTGGATAACCATATCTATCTTTAAAAGCATTGACAATGTCTTGTAAGGATGTGAAAGAATCTTCAGGACAATTATTAAACCAATTCAAAGCATCACCCTCTAAGGAAAAGACAAAAAGACGCATTTTGACATCTTCGTGATTGTACTGAGCGGGTCTACAATATATGATCATTATGCGAGTGAACAAACCTAGATGCCTTTTTACAGCGACTGCATCACCAATTGAGAACAAAGGTAATTTAGAGATGGCCACTTTCGGAATGTCATGGAGATCATCAAAATGACATGGTTTAAACGAATGATCCATGATGAATAATAAGGGACCAAATGGATGATAGAACGAGATTTCTGCTCAAGAAAATTAACAAATGAAAGAGGTGGAGTCGCCACTTGAACAATGAATCTAATTCCAGGATCCAGAAAGCAACCAACAGGCAGATATGAGGGAGGTTTTTTGTCTGGGAAAAATAAGAAAATGGAGTCGCCACCCAAACAAGAAACTGGCTGAAAAGAAGCTGCTGATATGACGAAAGGTAAGGCGATGAAAAGATCAAGAGATGCCAAAAATTTTGAAGCTGCCAGCTCAAATGAGAGATGAGAAAGATGAAAGAATGATGAGAGATGAGACCCCAGGGATAGAAAAACTCTATCCCCGGCAACGGTGCCAAAAAATGTTGTCGCGCAGATTGACACGACAACGCTCAGACCGGGGGTTGTCACTCTAATCCCCGATCCCCCCGTTTAAGCCTGTCTCCCGCGGCTAAGGGGGTAGACCCTGTAAGATGATGAAGACCAACTGTCGACCAGTTGGTTGGGAGACACGAGACACGATACGATAAGCACTAGATGAATTTGATTTTGGCAGACCAGTGCCTTGAGAGATTGCGATCAAGATGATTACTTGTTAAATGATATAGAAAAATAAACCGTGACTAGCAATCATTTGTCATCAGCCAAATCGTATGACCAAGACGACATCCAGCAACTGAAAACCTTGAAAAAATAAATGCTCAAAGCCACCACAGGAATCGTAAGTTATTAACCAGATATCAATTTCGTGTCTCGATCTGAAAATTTTAGATCTTAGCATGAAAAAATAATCATTGAAAACCACTGAATCTGGCAAAAATAATTTTCCACAATGAATTTATGGCCTTTTCAGACAAAAATTAAACTTAAAACAAAATCTAAAAAAACTCTAAAAAAAAAAAAGGAAATTTTTATTGATTTTTTCATTTTATATTTTTTATGATTTTTTAATTATTTTAAAACAAAATAAAACAAAATTTATTCTGAATCTAAACTAATCTAAACCAAAATCAATCTTAAACCAACTATAATTTTTTATTTTTATTTTTTATTTTATTTTTTATTTTTATTTATGATTTTTTTTTTTTTTTTTTGTTTATATTTTTTTATTTTTTAATTTTTAAACAAAATTAAAAAAAAGAAATTAATTTAAATCTAATAAATAAAAAAGAAAGTTTACATGAACAAAGACTAACCAAATATAACTAAACTAAAAGAATTTAAAAGCATACATATTAAATTATGAAAGCTAAACCCAAAGTCTATCAACTAAATGAAATAAATCTAAATAAAAAAAAAAAAAAAAACGTAATGACCAAAATGAAAAAGGAGTCAGAAACGACTTACGCTAACACCTAAATTATTGAAATAAACTACTGAAACGAAACTCAAAAATGATTTTCACGCTGCCTACTTGTGCGTATACCCATGGACATTTAGAATCGATTTAAACTGCCAACGCAGAACCCACGCAAAAATACGCCCGTTGTATCACCGTCTATTCTTCTCTTCTGTGCGTGGATATTGGCAGGACGATGGCGGACGTATCGATGGGCAGAGGAAAACCATGAATCTCCCTTTTTTTTGTGCAGGTGAACCAACGCATTCGCGTTGAAGCTAACCGGTGGGCGATTTAACTGCGTGGAAGATTTTCATGGCTCGTGTATATACCAAAAACGTGATCTTACTATCCAAATAGCGGAGTGCTTCCTTGACGGCGGGCAGATGGACGTGAAAGGAGCTGCGTTCGATTTTCAGGCAGCTTGAAAAATGCTCAGTCTTACACCGAGGTTGCTTTCCCTGGCCCGTGTGAAAAAAAAAAACGTGTGATTTCTTTGCAAGAGACAGCAGAATAATGAACGCGGGTTGGTGTTTTAGTTTGCAGGTTTGCGGCGGCAGAGGAGAATGGCGTGAAAAGTCAAAGGGGTTTGCTGCGTGAAGTTGGATGGAGACAGAAAAGTGAAGAAAGTGCAGAGATCCCCTTCCGGCGTACAGGCTGTTTTGGAAATCGATGGGGAACACAAAAAAAAAAAAAAAATTCTACTTCCTGCAGATGATGAAACTCCAGATCTAAGAAAAATTTGATATTTGAAACCCCTGAAAATCTCATAAACCCTGCACCTGTAACCTGTGATGAAACGTCCAAAAAATATGTACAGGAAGACAAAACCGAAAAAGTCAAAAAAAAAAAAAAAATTTGAAACCCTAGAACAGTTAAATAATTTACAGATTTGGCCCCTTAACAGCCAGATTCATCAATAAGCACAGAAAATATTTAAAGAAGTATTGATTTCAGATTTTCACTGTGAAGAACTTCAGAAAATCTCTCATGTAAATTAAAAAGATAAACCGAATGATAGACCCAGGTTCAAATCCGACTGGGCTCAGCAAAAAATATGCTTGTGGGAGTTGGCTGGTTCAGCCGAGAACTTCCCCGAACGCCCACAAATTCCTTTCAGAAAATGTTTCTGCACAGCTCAAAACAACCATCAGTAAAGAGGACAAAAATGCTGCTATATCTCAGGAAGTAATGGAGATACCTGCCATTACTCCATAAACCCTAACAACACCCAAACCCTAGCAAGTGAACAAGATACCTGTGCTCACAATACTCTACAAAAAGCTATTATTAACGGCTGAAAATAATATATGCAGAAAATTAAACAATCTCACAGCATTCAAGAGAGTAACACCAGCGAGATATGGACCCCAAAGTCTTCTTTATTAACCAGAAACAGATTTACAAGAGAGCTTCTTCAGTCTTAGACTCACAGATCAGATGATCTGAAATGACCTCCTAAAACCCTATATAAAGGAAATGATCCCAACGGCTAGTTCGAGTGATCCATGTTGACATGATCTCGACCGTTGATGAGGATCAAGACATCTCTTGATCCCATCCGTCGATTTAAAATATTATTATTTTATTATTCTTTCAAAATTATTTTAAAACTTTTATTATTTTTATTTTTTAATTT